>CAUYQG010122325.1:0-32734 GCA_963574415.1 Tarsius wallacei | reverse complement strand
GCCGGGCTCGGTGGCTCAGCCTGTAATCCCGCGCCTTGGGAGGCTGAGGTGAGTGGATTGCCTGAGCCCGCGGGTTCAAGACCCGCCTGGGCAGGCGAAACCTCATCTCTACAATAAATCAAAAAAATTAGTCGGGCGTGGTAGCGCGCGCCTGTAGTTCCGGCTACTCGGAAGGCTGAGGCGGAAGGATCGCCAGAGCCCAGTGGGTCGAGGCTGCGGTGGCTGGGAGCGGCCACTGTACTCCAGTCTAGGCGATTGAGTGGGACTCCAACTCAAAAAAATAAAAAATAAAAAACTTATTTATACCTTGGCTTTTCTGACTCATTTAAGGTATTTCAAATATTTGCCATTCATGTAGTAAATACTCTTAACCCAACCAACTTTTGAAACATTTTAAAATCCAATGTTAACAAAGTTAAATCTTGCCTCCAGGAAGATGAAAATACTGAATCAATTTTGTATTCATGGTTTTGTAAAAATATTTGGATACAAACTTATCTGGGTACTCCTTTATTTCATCAAAATAAATGACATTGGAATAAAACTAAAAGTTATAAAGAATGATTTTGTTTTTTCTTTTTTTTTTTTTTTTTTGAGTTGGAGTCCCACTCGATCGCCCAGACTGGAGTGCAGTGGCCGCTCCCGGTCACCGTAGCCTCGACCCGCTGGGCTCCGGCGATCCTTCCGCCTCAGCCTTCCGAGTAGCTGGAACTACAGGCACGGGCTACCACGCCCGGCTGATTTTTGATTTATTGTAGAAATGAGGTTTCGCCTGCCCAGGCGAGTCTCGAACCCGCGGTCTCAGGCAATCCACTCACCTCAGCCTCCCAAGGTGCGGGATTACAGGCTGAGCCACCGAGTCCGGCTTAAAGAATGATTTTAAAAATATACATTCACTACACATTTATGGTAAGTTTCTAGTTTAAAAGTGAGAAACAAATAGATTATTTGTAATGATTTTATTTAAAATAATTTAATATAATCCACACTTTTAGAAATTGTATTTGATCTCATTTTATTTTATTTTTAAATAAACAAGGTCTGATGCTAAAATTCTATGAAATTACCAAGTATTTTATCACTTACAGCTTGAAAACTCCAATGGGCAGGAATGTTCATCCATAGGAAAGTTATGAAGCTGGAGATAACATTCTGCATTTATTGTCAATCTATTTAGATGAAAAAACAAGAAAGTGCTGAATAAAGAGAAATGATCTTAAGCATTAATAAGTTTTGTCTAATTTTAAAACATGATTTTGACTTATAGTAATACAATATAATATGTTAGGATATAATAATAATTCCAAAGTCTCAAAGTATTAAATGGCAATATTAATTCACAAATGAGTATAACAATTCTAAGATTTTTCTCTGTAGCCAACTAAGAGACCTCTGTATACATTTCAACATGATATATGTGTTTACATTTAAAAGTTCATACTGCACTATCTCAACAAACATACACATGCACACACACTAGATTAACAGATTGTACATGGTTAAGTATGCAGATATTTTTAATCTTAGTTTATCATGAAGATCTCTCCATTAAGAACAATTCTTAACAAGCAGATATGTTCAACGCAATGAATTAAATAAACTTAAAGCTTATACATCCTGCTTTATTGAATTCTTTCTTAGGGATATTTTACTACACCTTTGAAAATCAGAGTATTATAAAATTTTACAGCAAGGTGCGCTCCTAGAGAAAATTTTAGCCAATCATTTGCATTGTAAGTTTTAAAAAAAAATCCATAGTGTTTATGCTACAACCTCTTCTGCTTTAAAGGAGGAATTCAAAGAATGTTTCCTCTGCCTTTCACATAATAATAACTTTGGGTTTAAAAAGGCAATGCCAAGATATTTTTACCAATTTGGATTTTAGCATATGAAAGAGATTCATATTTCTCACTTTGTAGTTTTGAAGACGGAAAATTTAAGAGCTGATCAAATAGCAGTATCGAGAAAAAAATAAAGCAACTACAAATTTTTTAAAACAAAAGTACCTTAGAGTATATAGAACACGTCCATCATTCCAAATTCGAAGCAGACGATTAGGAGTTGTTATCCAGTGAGCATCAGATTTTCTTGAGTTTCTAAAGAAAGTGTCAGGAATCCAAATTTTTCCAACCATATTACTATTAAGCATAAGCACTTTCATGGTACTATTGAATTTTAAACGACTGTCAAACCAGGTTTGGGCAAAAATGATATCTATTGTATATTCCTAAAAGATAAGAAGGATAATGACATATTAGTAAAGCCACTATTTCAGATGGTTTTCTCAGAAGTTTACATTTTTGTATGATAAAGCTCCTGCAAGTAAATAGCATTTAAACTCAGTGTTTATGGAGAAAAAGTAAGTCATTTTTATTAACCTTTCTTTTTAATTATTTACATGACTCATGTAAAATAAAGTCCAACATTTCCAGTAACTACTGCTGTCAAGTTTGTCATTATTCTTTATTCTTTAAAGAAAGTTTATTTAAAATGTTTTAATACGTAGGATATAATCTTTAAAGATGAAGGAAAATTATCTTACTGTTAGCAATTATATTAATTTTTGTGATATTTACATGGTGCTTTAGACACAAAAAACTAACAAATAAGTACAAAATAAAGTTGCAAATATTCATCGAATTATCTGAAAACCCTTTTAAGTCCCTTTGTCCAAAAAATTAATTCCAATCATTTATATCCACTGTTTTAAAATATCTTAAAGTGTCCAAAAACAAACCTATTGAGCAAATATAACATGCCAAATGCTATGTTAAGAGTTTTTCATGTAGAGCCCAGCATGGTGACAAATGCCAGTAGCCCTAGAGAATCAGGAGGCTGAAGTGGGAGACTTGAACCCGGGAATTTGGGACCAGTCTAGGCAGCATACCAAGCCCCTATCTCTTTAAAAAAAAAAAAAAAAAGCAATAAATAAAAAGAGTTTGCATGTATCATGCCACTAAATTCTGACTAACCTTGTGAAATATGTACTACTATAATCATTCCTTTTTAGTAATGTTTATTGAATAACATAAATAATATATAATAATATAAGTAATTAATATAAGTAATTCTTTCTACATGGAGCTAATAAGTAGCTGATATGGAAACTAAGCCATTGCTGGATGAATTCCAAGTTCATATCCATAACAAAGTATATAATGGTGGTTATAGTAAAATCTGATGGACTCTAAATTTGGAGCAAAGACTTTGCCCCTAATCAGCAAGTAACTGTAAACAGGAAACTGTGTGACTATGAGAGAACTCTCAGGAGTAGGTGATTAAATACTATCTACTTGTGTATCCTGTACAAATGTCTGTACAAAATGAATTTGGCAATATTAGTGAATATTAATGAATAAGAATGCAGCAATAGGCCAGGTGTGGTAGCTTAAGCCTGTAATACCAGCACTTTGGGAGGCCGAGGTGAGGGGACTGCCTGAGCCCACAGGTTCAAAAATAGCCTGGGCAACTTGGTGAGACCTCATCTCTGCAATAAATAAAAAAAATTAGCCAGGTGTGATGGTGCATGCCTATCATCCCAGCTACTCAGGAGGCTGAGGTGGAGGGTCACCTGAGCCCAGGAGGTCAAGGCTGAGCTATGACCATGCCACTGCACTCCAGCCTGGGTGACAGAGACCTTGATTCAAAACTAAATTTAAAAAATTAAAATTAAGAAAAAAGATAAAAGTAAGTTGAATATTTTATGAAACTATATATGTTACTTGTGGTGGGAGAGATTGGTTGCTTGCTCTCAATGTGATAGTAGCAATTGACCCCCATTTACCTGAAGGGAAATATTTAATATTAGAAATGAAAGTATAATTGGGAGTTTAGCTAATGAATAAAAAACTGAAAACAAAATGCCAAGGAGATTCATAAGTAAACAGAGTAGGAGTCAACTTAATAATAAGGAAGTAGCCGGGCTCGGTGGCTCAGCCTGTAATCCCGTGCTTTGGGAGGCTGAGGTGAGTGGATTGCCTGAGCCCGCGGGTTCGAGACCCGCCTGAGCAACTTGGCGAGACCTCATCTCTACAATAAATCAAAAAATCAGCTGGGCATGGTAGCGTATACCTGTAATTCTGGCTACTCGGAAGGCTGAGGTGGAAGGATTGCTAGAGTCCAGCAGGTTGAGGCTGCAGTGGCCAGGAGCGACCACTGCACTCCAGTCTGGGTGACAGAGTGAGACTCCAACTCAAAAAAATAATAATAAATAAAATAATAATAATAATAATAAGGAAGTAGTATTAAATCCTAGTTCCCAGGCGATTTATAATTACAATTTGCTTAATTGGGATATAGAAATAGATTGAGAGAGGGAAGCTCATTTTATCTATTTTAGATGAGAAATATTACAATTTTGGAAAAGCACATGCATATTAATTATTTTAAATCTAACCAGGGCCAGGCATAGTGGCTAGTGGCTATAATCCCAGCACTTTGGGAGGCTGATGTGGGAAAACCATTTGCAGCCAGGAGTTTGAGACAAGTCTGGGCAACATAGCAAGACCTTGTCTATACAAAAACATCAAAGATTTAACCAGGTGCTGTGGCATATGCCTGTAGTTTTAACTACTCAGGAGGCTGAGGTGAAAAGCTCATCTGAGTCCAGGGGTTGAGGCTATGGTAAGCTGTGATCATGTCACTGCACTCCAGGCCGAGTGACAGAGTGAAACTTCGACTCAAAAAATAAATACATGGCGAGACCTCAAAAAACAAAACAACACGGTGAGACCTCGTCTCTACAATAAATCAAAAAATTAGCTGGGCGTGGTGGCCCATGCCTGTGGTTCCAGGTACTTGGAAGGCTAAGGCAAAAGGATCATCTGAGCCCAGCAGGTCAAGGTTGCAATGATCATGAGCGTGCCACTGCACTCCAGCCTGGGCAACAGAGTGAGACACTGACTCAAAAAATTTAAATACATGCATACATACATAAATATATAAAATAAAATAAAATCTAATAAGGGCAAGATATTGTGTGACTATGAGATGTATGTTTTAGAAAGAGATTAAGCTATATACATATAAAGTTATGAATGATTTTTCCATGTAATGTGCTATAATGTGTTCTTGTAACACGTAATCATTCAATAGTTTACCTATATAGTTGGCAGTTATTTTATGTCAGTCATCGCTCTGCATGGATGTGAAGACATGAAGACTTTGTGCATAAAAGTGCTTGTATTGTGACTCTCTACATAGTCATGCTACAGAAACTTAGAAAGAAAGACAATTACAATTTTGTTTTTTGCAACTTAGTTGGAAGTGTTTCAGAGTCAAACTGTGCTGTGGAATATAGGCTGAAAGTACTTTTGCAATGATGTAAACATTATTAATTAGATAGCCATAAACCTGCTGATATACTGTTTGTAGGTCAAGCTAAGTCATAAGGCAAACCACATCCCATAATACATAAAAATGAAGCATATTTTTGCTGTAAGATGCTTAATGGTCTTATTGAGTAACATCAATTTAGTACATGACATGAGTGTACATTGAGACGAGCCAAGGGACCCTTATATATGTCACTGATAGACCTACTCATTGGACCTTGTGAAAAATTCTTGGACAGCTTCACAGAAGTTATCTCGAATCCCAATTCTTCCCTCCTGCTACTCACACCAGATGTCTTTCCTTTGGAATCAATTAATATTTATCCAAGCAGCCTCCTCACCTGACACAAATGATTAACCATTCAGAGTCTAACAGTGTAACCTATGCTAATGATATGGTTTCTGATTTAAATAGTAAACACAGATAGAATGATAGCTCACACTCATTCTGTGATAGAGTCTGGAAAGAGTATTTAGTCAGTGTTATTTGCCAGAAGTAGATCTTATTTTTGTATGAGATTAAACAGCAGAAATTGCTTAAGATTCGAGGCAAGATTATGGCTTGGCAAATATCCAACTTTGGTTGGTAGAGGGAATTTCATGCTACTTGGTAAGCATTCTTAACTGCAGTGTCCCTAGCTAACATGGTATTAAAGGCGGTATGTGAGAATTCATTTGTCTAAGGGTAAAATTTTGGAAGCAGCTGTGAATTCTGCTTAGTAGCTGGCAGAACCTTCTTTAGAACACCTGATTCTAAAAGTGCTAGTCACTGTTGGGAGGGTTGTGGTTTTCAAGTGGTCAAACTTTCCTAAACAGAGAATCTTGAGGAAATGTGGAAAGTTTCCCATTCATAATTGTTCCCTCAACCCCCCAAGATCAAGAAGAGGAAGATACAGAGTGAATTCTTTGGTAATCCATTCTTCCCAAACCCCTTACATGGGCAAATACTCCCAAACCCTTTAAGGTACTAATTTTTAATAAATGCCTCACTGAGATAAGGGAGCCATTAAAGTCAGAGCCATGTTACATATCATTAAAAAATCCAATTTCATTTACTCATTTTTATTAGTGTAATTTTCAGAAAAAAAGGATCAAATTATGCTCTTGTTCTTCATGTTCCCATTTACAGATTATAATTATCTACATAAGAAATAAGCAAATAAAAACTCCATAAGCTGAAACTTCCATTTACTTAGGACAACAAGTACAATAGCTTCTAAGATAAACATTTTAAGATAAGGAACAGTATATTTAACATTTGAGATCCAATGTGCATTGTGAAATTTATTGTATCTCCTTGCAAATTAGTTAATAAAGTGTCCTTACTGAATAAATGTGATGAAGTGAGTCATTCTGACTTCTAATTTAATCAAATCAAACCATAATTGATGAAAGTGTGTGGTGTATTCTTTTAAATATGCTGTCAGTTTGCAACTGTGCACTGTCCCTCACATTTTAAAGCACAAGTTAAATCAATAATACTGTCTTCCTAGTAATGGGAGAAACTTTACACAAAATTCAAGACCTACCAAAGCAATTAACCTCGGTGCATAATTTTATTGCCAAGTTTGATGTATCCTGATCTGTTCTCCCCACCTGGCCATTAATCTCTCCCCAAACTGTTTAATCACAAGGCCAACACATAATGGTGGGCCAAATCACTGTTAGCATTAAGTTAGATACTTCCAGAAAATACACAAAAGTAGTTAATTCACAGCACAAATAACTTTAGTGGTAAAAGTTTACAGGTATCAGCTTCATTTTGCTGAATTGCTGTAAAGCACCTGCTTCTCAATACTATCACAATAAGGTAAGCAAAAACTTAGTTTCATAATATTTTTCAAATAGAAAAAGAAATAACAAACAAGGAGGTTTTGCTGGCTGCTTAAATCATTGAAGTCATCCAGCAGTAGGTAGAGAGAGGTTCAAAAAATATACATCAGTCCTACACTAAGCTACTAACTCTTTTTATTCTATTTTCATGTCTATGAATACAGATTGCCAAGGGCACATAACATTGTGTGCCTTCATTAACTTTTTTAGCAAACATTTTTTTCAGTGTTCTGGTTACTTTCATATTCTGCTGAGTTTACAAAGATGAAAATGGAGCTTTTTGGGTATGAACCTACACATAAAAACTGGAAATTAATAAAATGGGAAAGATATGAATAAAGTGAAATAGAAATAGTAGAGGTTGGTTTTAGCTAGGGAAAACATAGAAAGACTTTGAGCCATATGTTGCATCTGAATTGAAACTTCTGGAATGGAAACATTTAGATACATATGGGAGTTAATAAATGGGTGTAAGCGATAAAGAGGTAGTAAAATGCTTGCAAAAAAATTAAAAGAACACAAGCCATATATAGTGAAAAATGTCATGTATTTTCTGCATGACATGGAATGTGCATTCTTCAAATACACAGGATATTCTATGTCTGGAAGAGTTTTGGAGCAACTATTATCTAAAATTAGTAATTTCCAATAAAGAGAGAGATTTATTATTTGCGGAAATTGGCTTATGTGATATTGTGGGAGTTGGCAAGTCCAAAGTCTGCAGAGCAGGCTTGTAGCTAGAGAATCATGGAAGAGCTGACATTTTAGTCTTGAATCCAAAGACAGTCTGGAAGCTGAATACTTTCTTCCTAGAGGGACCCCATTCAATCTTTTAAGCCTTTATCTGATTGGATAAGGCCCACCCACATTATAGAAGGTAATCTTTTTTACTCAAAGTCTACTGGTTTAAATGTTAATCAGATCTAAGTAATATTGTCACAGAAACATCTGGATGAAGTTTGGTCAAGTACAGTCATGAGCTGCATGATGATATTTCAATCAACCATGGACCACTTATATGACAGTGGTCCTTTAAGATTATAATAGAGCTGAAAAATTCTTATCACTTAGAGGTGTCATAGACATCCTAATGTCCTAGCCTAAAGCATTATCATGTCTTCATGGTGATGGTAATGTAAGCAAACCTCCTGTGTTGTTAGTCTTTTAAAAGTACAGCACACAGAATTATGTCAGAATCATCAATATCACCATGTCCAATACATAAGACTGAATAATGATAATAAATAACCGTTACTTGTTTACATATTTATGATACTATACTTTTTATCATTATTTCAGATTGTACTCCTTTACTTACTAGGGAAAAAAAAGGATAACTGTAAAACAGCCTTAGGCATGTCCTTCAGGAGTTATTCTAAAAGACGACATTGTTAGCAGCACAGATAACAATTCCATGCGTTTTATTGCCCCTGAAGACTGCCCAGTGGGACAAGATGGGGAAGTGAAAGATGGTGATATTGATGATTCTGACCCTGTGTAGGCATAGACTAATGCGTGTGTTTGTGTGTCTGGTTTTCAACAAAACAATTTAAACAGTTTTTTAAAAATTAAATAGAAATAATGCTTATAAAATAATGATATAAAGATAGAAAATATTTTTGTACAGTTATACAGTGTGTTTGTATTTTGCTTTAAGTGTTACTATAAAATGTAAAAAAATTAAAAGGTAAGACATTACCTACAGTATGCTAAGATTAATTTATTATTGAAAAAATAATTTAAAAAACTAAATGTAATATAGTCAAAGTTTATGGCATTGATAAGGTCTAGAGTAAGGTGCAATAGTATACCAGGCCTTCACATTACTCACCACTGATTCATTGACTCACTCAGAGCAGCTTTCAGTCCTGCAATTTCCATTCATAGTAAGTGCCCTATTTAAGTGTACCATTTAAAAAAATCTCTTACACGTTTTTTACTATTCCTTTCCTATGTTTAGATATACAAATACTTCCCATTATGTTACCATTTCCTACAATATTCAGTAGAGTCACAGGCTGTATAGGTTTAAAGCCTAGAAGCAATAGGCAATAGCATATTACTATATAGCCTATAGGTGTATAGTAGGATATACCACCTAGATTTGTCAAAGTGCACTCTATGATGTTTACACAAAGATGAAACTTCCTAATGATGCATTCCTTACAATGTATCTCTGTCATTAATTGATGTATTACAGCTTAGCTATAAAATTAACTATCACAGAGCTGTAACAGTAGGAATAGGCATGTATGGATTCAAAAAGCCTTAGCTAAAATTATTCATGCATTTCTTTTCTAGACAAGGGAAAATGAATAATTATTGTGGTAGAAAGAAACATTTCTCCATCTCATGTTTTCTAGGCAAATCTATACTCACGTCATCTTATCCTATTTCTTACTAAGTCTACCCCTCATTGAAGTTTGCTCCATATTCCACAATTAAGTGAATATATTAAATATTCATTATCTATAGATTCTTGTATCTTTTGCTGTCTCTGTGAACTCTTTACTTGACCTGAATAAGCATGAAATCTGGAAAGAAATTATCTAGACTGAAAGCATAGGAGTTATTCAGTGGATTTCCAAGAAAATAAGTACAGAGAAACTATCAGAATACCAGATTTGAATGTGCAATGAGCCATTCAATTCAGTAAGACATTAGTGTGTTTTCCTTCTATTTTAAACCTATGATGACTTTGCTGAAATTAAACATTAAGCAGTACTAACATTTGACAGATTTTAGATACATTTAAGATAACACAATTTGTATTTAAACTCTCACAATCAGTCAGAAGAGTAATACATTTCATAAAATTAGTTTGTCAAAAGTGTTCATAAACCTACGAAATAATTTTAAAAACAATTACCCCAAAGCACCTGAAATTTACTTTCAGCCTACTATTTTTTGCTAAATTAGAAAAGTTTTATATGTTTGTATTCAATTCAATTAAAATATACATGGTAGTCTTTCACTTACGTAGAGAAAGCTAGCTGTAATTTTCCTTACGTCACCCTTGTTGGCTTTCTAGATTTTAGCAAATTGTTTTTGTTGTATGACTAATCTGTATTTCCAAGTTCGAACTTCTTATCTCCTCCTGATTCCTCCAATTCTAATTAAGATACAAGGAAATGACTTTCCAAGATCTTTCACTCCACAATTTTAACCTCTTTACCATGGCACATGTCCATCCACATGAAGCACAAATTGCAAACTGGAGAGATGAAATTCACATTTTCACAATGACTAGGTTTGGTCACTTATTTCATACTTGCCTTTCATTCACTATATTTTTTAAAAATTGCAATGGCATTTGCATTCTTCTTATCATAATAGAATACTCAGATGAATAAACACATGAATATGTATAACCTACATATACAAACTTCCTAAGGATGAAACATGGGATGATAGCAAACACATAGTCGCTCCATTATCCATGGAGGATACATTTAATGACCCCCAGTGGATGCCTGAAACCATGGATAAGATGGAACCCTGTATATAGTATGTTTTTTTCCTTATACATGCATACCCATGATAAGATTTGATTTATAAATTAAGCATAGTAAGAGATCAACAATAACAAATTATAAGGTAGAATAATCATAACAATATACTGTGTTTGAAAGTTATGTGACACTATAAGTGGTCTCTCTCTCTCTCTCAAAATATCTTATTGGACAGTTCTCAACTATTTGGGGACCATTTGAAACCTCAATCACCCAACATTCTCAATGGAAACCTCAATTGAAAGCAAAACTGCAGATAAGATAGACGACTATACATACACTGAAACTATACTTCCCCACTACAGTCTATTACCATTTAAAAGCACAGTAAGGACTTTGTAACAAATGTTTGGTATTCAGATAAGGGCTATGCTCCCTAGAGAAACCCCATTACCAATAAGCAAGCATGTTTCCATCCACATGTGCAACATTTGTTATAGATTGCTTCCATTCTAGATAGCTAGATTTGTTGCCCTATGCTCTGAGTGGAGAAAGTGTGTCTGCATCTGTGCTTGCACTGTGCTAAAAATATAGTTCTGGATGTCTATCTAGCCAAGACAGAATATTATATTTGGAAAGCTATATTTAGAAACACTCTACATGGCTCATGTGTTAAATTATTTATATTACTACTGGTATATAGAATTCTTACCACTGTCCATTCTCTCACTGCAGAAAAATGAAGAAACTTCCAACATTGTGTGCTGTTGGTAGGGCATTATTTGTGCTGATGTTGGAAGCATTGGCTTCCTGTGTCTACCCCAGTAGTTGGGTTCCTATTGTTCATATCACAAAACTGGGTACTCCTACCAGAAAAGCCAAGGCTTATCACACAGTTTGCACAATTTCCATTATAGTAATTTGTCATTACTTTTATTATAGCAAAATGTCAAAAGTCAAGACATTCAAATAAGTTTTCTCTCCTTCACATTTAAATTAGACTGCAGAGCAACTAGTGTTAGTTCAAATTCATTGCCAATGTAAGACTTGAAACTTTAACGCATTATTTAAAGATTTTGCCCTCCTAAAAAATAACACATTGAATAAGAGGTAAGACATTGTCTTTTAATCATATACATAATTTTAAATACTTTGCAGATAATCAATAACGCAAATACTTAATACATCCAAAAGACGCATTGTAGAAATAAATAATTCTTAGTGCAAAGAACACTAGTTGGGTGGAGTGAGGAAATCATGTATAGTTCTGATTCTGTGACTTACTTATTAGAGTGCTAATCAAGTCACTTATATGCTCTCACTGGCAAAATGTGAACATCAGGCAAGACCATTATGACTATCTTGCACAGCTACAAAACTTTGTGATCATGAGAGCATCATGAAATGTTAGACACTGACTTTTTAAAAAGTGTTCTAACCAAACAGGGATAAAGGCTAAGGAGGACATAGTGTCTCCAATGATCCTCCCTCATAAAAATACTTGTGATGTACAGGTATATTTGCTATTTTTGTTTAACCCTACTTAATTCCTACTAAATGTATGAAAACAGCTTAAGCTAATAGTTCCCAAACCTTGTTGATTAGAATTCTCTGATGAGCATTTTCAAAATTGTAATTCAGGGACTTCATCCCAGATTATTAAATCAGAAGCCCTTCGCTAGAGAATTTGGATTTTTCTTTTAAAGAAAAAAATTGCCTTTTTCTTATATATATTTTGGGGTTATTAAGGTTTGAAAAATATTGGCTTCAGATTCCATTTTTTTCTCAAGGGGTTTATATCTACTAGGCTTCTGATAAAGAAACAGAGAGAAAGGAAAGGAGGATGGGCTGGGGGGGGAGGGAGGAGGGAGGCGGGAGAGAGGAGGGGAGGGAGGGAGGAAAAGAAAGAAAAATAAAGACAGACAAACAGAAAGACAGAGGAATACATAAAGAAACAGGAGAGAGAGAGAGAGGATAAAAGAAAGGAGGGAGGGGAGAAGGGAAAAGGGAGGAGAGGGGAAGGGAGGGAAGGGAAGAGAGAGCATTGCTATACAAAGTAATTTTATCTAATTGCAGTATTTTAGAATATTACATTTTGGAGTTAATATCTATACATGAGAATATTTGTTCAGCACTCTTCGAACTGAGTCATGTAGACTACCATTTTTTTCTCTTTTTTTCTTTTTTTTTCTTTTTTTTTTTCTTTTTTTTTTTTTGAGTCATGGTCTCACCCTGTCAACTAGGTTGGAAAGCAGAGGCGTTCGTTGCTCATGGTTCAGGATCACAGCTCAGTCTCACTGCAGCTTCAACCTCCCATGCTTTTCATTTTCATAGCTGGGACTACAGGCACACATCACCACACCCAGCTAATAGTATTATTTTTTTGTAGAGATGAGGTCTCGCTATGTTGTCCAGGCTGGTCTCGAACTCCTGGGCTGAAGCAATCCTCCTGTCTCAGCCTCTTAAAGTGCTGGGATTACAGGTGTGACTTGCAGCACCCAGCCATGTGGGCTATCATTTTTCTAAATACTAGTTCCTTACAATAAACACTATATGAGATCATGAAGGTGTATGCATGCATGTGCACATTTAAGGACATATTAGTTTTTAACGTTCAACTAATATATGTACCTCTACACAATTTTAGAATGTAATCTCCTACCTAACATGGAAAAACATAAACTGCTTGAAGTTATCTTAGGTCACGTTAAGGTATTATTATATGGGTGAAACTGCTTTTTCTTAGACATGTATTGTTTTGCTGTGTTTTTATATGATTAGCAAATCATTGCCACTCTCCTCCTATAAACAAATATTATATTAAAAATAAAACAATCAAATAGGTTGCCTAATAACTTTGAGTTCAGTATTGAAAACCCCTGGCAATTACCTTATAGCCCAAATAGTTCCATTGTAAACAAAGAGGAAAAAATGAAGGATCACGAGTGTATGTTTAACAATTGAAAAATGAAGTCCTGCCGGGTACGGTGGCTCAGCCTGTAATCCCACGCCTTTGGGAGGCTGAGGTGAGTGAATTGCCTGAGCCCGCGGGTTCGAGATCAGCCCGGGCAACTTGGTGAGACCTCATCTCTATAAATAAAAAAAAACTAGCTGGGCATGGTAGCCCGCGCCTGTAATTCCGGCTACTCGGAAGGCTGAGGCGGAAGGATCACCGGAGCCCAGGAGGTCGAGGCTGCGGTGGCCGGGAGCGGCCACTGCACTCCAGTCTGGGCGACAGTGAGACTCCAACTCCAAAAAAAAAAAAAAGAAAGAAACATGAAATCCTGACTTGGAACAACTAGATGAAATCAAGGTTCAAACCAAGTTTTAATTACACAAAAGAAGGTCATGGCTGAAACAAAGTAGGCCCTCATTCTGCCAGAACTTTCCCCCTCAAACCTAGCCTGAGGCCAGAACTACCAAACAGTACAGGTCCATTCTACAACATTTTATATTAACTAATCTGTCAAGGACTCAAATTGTAAATAAATCAGAACTCTCTACCTTGAGGTATCTTACTACAGAAAAATTCATAATCGACACCTCCAAAATTCGACCAAGATCTTTAAGAAGTATTAGGTGTGTGTACACCACCCATATTTTAAAGAAATAATTATGGTGGCTAAAAAAATGAATAACATTACTCTTAGTCACAGCAAACTAGAAACATCCCACATGCTAAATAATGTATTATTAAATATATTATGAAACAAAATACATTCTCTAATATTTTGCAAAATTTACTGATTTTTTTAAAAAATTAAATAAAGTGATATTCATAATACAACAAATAGAAAGATAAATGTTGTAAAACAATATGTATAATGTTATAGCATTTGGTAAAACTATGTACATAAAGTGATGGGGGTAATAATAATGATCACTGGATATAGTATTTCAGAATATTTTAATTTTTATTCTTTTACCTAGATTAAATTTCAAGTTTTCTTATATTAGATATGTATTTCTTTTATAATAAAAATTATTATTATTTTTAAAGATATGGGGTACAATTCTGGGTTAGGTACATAACTGGTCATCATAAGGTGAAGTTTGGGCTTCCCTTTGGTCCCCATTTCACCTGGTTTGTGGTCAGGTACCCTTATTATTTTTGGCTGTTGCCAATCCCTTTCTTATAGTATTATGGTAAATGTTCAGAGTCCGCTTATGAGTGAGACTATGTGGTATTCAGTTCTTTGTTTCTGTGATAAATCGCTGAATATGATAGACTCTAATTTCATCCAAATTGCTGCAAAGTCCATAATTTTGTCCTTCTTTATGGTTGCATAATATCAACAGAGACATATAATAAAAAATATTTTTATGAAAAAAATTTAGAAACACAGAATTAGGATGCCCATTTACAATTTAAAATATGTATGGAATATTTTTCCTGCCTTTCTTCATTCATACTCATCAAGTTTGAAATTTTTGGCTGTTTTCCCTGCTAGGTTCCATGGTCCTTTAAAGGAAGGCAGCCACGTCTTCCCAACTTCTCTTCTAACAATACACTTTCACCTTATCAGTGGCAAGTAAAAATAAACAAATAAAATCATGACCCGAAAGCCAAAAAGTGCCTGTTTAAATCAAAAAATAAAATTCTTTTGATAGTTTTTGAAGATTCAAAGTCAATTTCCTAATACTAAGAACTTTAACTTTATATTTATGGGGCAAATGAGCATACCAGATCAAAGAAGCATCAAGATAAAAATAACTCTCATTCTTTTCTAATTTTTAAAATTTTCTCTCTACTAGCATTGAAGCAAAAGTAACTACATTTTATATGGTTTTAACATAGATTTGTGAAAATAATTCGGTTTTATATTATCCAATGGCAAAAATGAATATAATACACAGAAGTAAAAAAATCAAAACTAACATGATAAGCTTTAAAATACTGTATACACCAAGAAAATAAACTTGAATTTTTAAATATAAATACATTTCTTCAAGTGTTATGATTCATCACATCCAAGAATTCTAAAACCCTACTCTTCCCCTTTATTAGCATATTCAGGTTAGTCATCTAGATAGAAAAAAAATAATAATAATCTTGTTTCCAAGCTTTTGCTGTTTCATAATTCCTCAAAATAATGTAGTTGGCAAGGAGTGACTGTTTTCAGTTAATATAATATGATGAATACAAAGGGTTTCCTTTGATATGTAAAAGCTACCCTAAGACTTTATCTCTTTAAATCTAGAAGCAGCAGGAACACAGACAAGAAAGACAGGAAGGGTAGATGGGAGGGAAACCAAGAGGGAGAGAGATACCAGCACATGGAACATCAGAACCAAATGCATGAACCATGCTCCCTGCAAAGAAAAAAAATACATGGAGAAAATTTATCTCAGTAGCACCAACTTTCCTAATATTTCAGAATGCTTAAACACATGTTACAGAGCTGGAAAATGTATTATCAAAATAAGTCTGATAAGATAAAAGTAAAATAAAAGGATTTGCAAGTCAGTTCTCACCATTTTCCAACATCCTATTTAACTACCTCTGTTTCTCACTTTCCACCTTAAGATTTCATACTTGGACCATTAAAAGAGTGAGAAATAATATTCCTGAGAAAAATCCCTTATTTCCACTAAATAATGAATAATGTTATGACTTTTTGTATCTCCACATACACTTTTATTTTAAAAGTTTTTTTTTTTCTTTTATAAAAAGCAATCGAATTTTTCTCTTCTGTTAAAAGAATTCTGAATAGGGTTTTTGTTTGTCTGATTTGCTTGTTTGTTTTTGTTAAATATTTCTACACTGGCCAGAAAGAAAAGTAACCCATTCATTTGCCAAGTTTGCTTGGTCCTGTGTGTGCAATGATCCTCCCCAGTCCTCTTCAGCAGATGGTTATTTTGAAGATAGCGCCGACAGTATCCCAAATTTTTTTAAAATTCTCTTCCTCATAGCTGTTTCCCTTGTTCCTCAGTCCTGTCTCCATCACCAAGACCAATCACAATTCCAAGCAGGAAAACTCCAGCGTCAAGACTGTGTTCTAGGCTGAGTGCATTGGCTCATGTCTGTAATCCCAGCACTTTGGGAGACTAAAGCAGGAGGATTGCTTAAGCTTAGGAGTTTAAGACCAGCCTGGGCAACATAGTGAAACCTTGTCTCTACAAAAACAATCAAAATATTAGGTAGGCATGGTAGCACACACCTGTAGTGCTAGCTACTCAGGAGGCTGAGATAGGAGGATCACCTGAGCCCAGGAGGTTGAGTCTGCAGTAATATGGTGAGCTGTGTTCGAACTGTATTCTAGAATTGTGTGGCATTTCACTTTTGCAATTATAATTATATAAATTAACTTCTGCATATGTGGACTGGGATATTAATCTGAAGCAGTTTTTATAAATTATTTATTGTGTCTTACAAAGTTTTCATATTATTAATCTCCTGATATTGAATTATATAAGGGTATACCAGTTCCTTCAAGCAAACTCATGTCCAAATTATGCCTGAGGTTTTCAATTATAACTGCATTTGTGTTTACTAATCTTATGCTGTAGCAACCTCTTAGATATGCATTCTGTCACTTGGATTTAGAGAATTGTTATAAACCTTGAACATTGTCCTTCCTAGTCAGAGGCTAAATGCTATTGTGACACATTTACTGAAAAGAGTAAAAACACATAGCCTCCTCAAATCTAAAAAGCTAAGAGTCAAAACATATGTTGTCTAATGACCTTAGTCTTTTCTTGCCTTTAATGCTGACTGCATTGCTTTGTTCTGCTTATATTTAAGGTAGTTTTAATCAGAGTATACATAACGTTGAGCAATCTCTCTCTAAGTTACTCTATTTTTTCCTAATCTTCATTAGTGCATCCATTATTCGTTTTGACAATTCAATTCTTAAAATGAAAACTGGACATAATCCATTTATTGACTGACTTATTCATTTACTTCACATGCAATTATTGGACACCCAGTTTTTGTTAGGAACTTCAAGATTGCAGCCATTAATTTCACCTTGGAAAAAAGAAGAAAAATATATTCTATTATAGAATTATGTTTCAAATATTCTATAAAAATTCTATCTTATGCGTCCAAGAAACAACCACTTTACAGCAAAACAATCTTAGATTACTTTTTAAAAAGTTAAACAAATGCATTAGCTCTGTTTCACATAACTTAAATTATAAGAGGACTTAGGAGGGGGATTATCCCTTTGCTTGCTTAATTACGCTTACATTGAAGGCAATTTTGTTCGTTGTATGAAAAGTGAATTCTAATTTTCCTGCATTGTTTAGTTAAAATAGTCTCTACATAACCTGTTTCTTATTAATCCCCAGGATGTCAATGTTTTTCTTTAATAATTACTATCAATTGTTCTGTAGAGTTTTTGTGTTTGTTTCACGTGTTTTAGTATCACTAATTTCAATAGCAATTTTACGTAATTATTTTTTTTTAAATAACAATTAATGTCCAAGGTTACCAATGTGTAATTTGCCCCACTGGGAAAACTAAATCTCTGATTTCATGAATCTTTTATATAGGAAGATCATCATAAAAACCAGTTGGTAGTCATTCTTGTCAAAGTGTTGTAGAATACTAATACAGTCTTGAATCCTGTTTTTGTTTATCATAATGACCATATTTTTTGTACTTAATAAATTCATGCAAATTAAAATCAAAAACCCAAAACAAAAAATATACAATTCAGGAGACTGCAGACTTTTCCATACACCCAAACATGCCGATTTTCTCTAGGTATTGGATACTTAGAAACTAAATATTATAATATTCTACTAAAAAGAAAAATTAACATTTTAGCAATGTATTACATTATGTGATCTCATATTTGCCTAATGTTGAACATTTTAAACTAATCACACATGTATATAAAATGTTTTCTCTTTATAAAGATCTACTGATTGTATAGGAATTTGTTTTAGGCAGAGCTAACGCCATAAAGACTTGAAGCATTCCCTTCCCCTGGTTTCTGTGGCATCGTTTTGTCATTTTCTTGCCAACCTTGTTGTTACATTTACCACCTCAGCTTCATCTTTTAGATCCTTGAATACTGCATGTGTCCCTGAGGTCTGATACACATTTTTTTGTGTTTTCTCTTCACTTTAAGACTGTTTTTCCCATCTCGAGAAGGAGTTTAGCTAATTCCTGATAAAGATTTGGCTCCAGTCTCAACTTCCTCTAATTGTCAGTCCTTAAATTAAGACTACCATCAAAATCAGTCTATTGGGACATCCCACCCTCCTCTCAAACTCAATTTAGTCATAACTGGTTTATATTTGCTTGCATTAAGGTGACAAAGATGTCAGTTATGATGCAGCTAGAATGCTGTTGCTCCAGTAATCAGTACAGACAGCTGTAAAAGTTAATGACAGTCATGCGAAGATCATATTGAGTAAAAGAAACACTGAGTGCAGCTGTAATACCAGAGGAGTAAACTGACATGGCGACTGGGTGTGTTATGAGGGTTCTCCAGGTAGAAAATGATAAGACATGTAATAGATGATTTGACTGCTGCACTAGTGAATAAATAAAGTGAGAAAGAAAATCAACAAAGTGTTTGAGAACTATCTTTGGCAGTCTTATGGACTGATTTATGATTTTACCCTCTAAATTCTTATGAACTGAATTATGAATTTACCCTCTAAATGAATATGTCGAAGCCCTGAGTACCTCAGAATATGACTGCATTTGAAGACAGGGCTTTTAAAGAGGTGATTAAATCAAAATGAGGTCTTTAGGGTGGGCCTTAATCCACTATGACTTGTGATAACAAAAGAAAATGTGGACTCACAAAGAGACACCAGGGATGCAGAAACACAGGGGAAAGACCATGTAAGAGGACATGGCTAGAAGGCAGTCATCTGAAAGCCAAGGAGAGATGCCTCAGAAGAAACCCAACCAGGTGGCACTCTGATCTTGGACTTCTTTCCTCTACAATTGTAAGAGACAGATTTTTGTGATTTAAGCAACCCAGTTTGTAGTCCTTTGTTATGGAATCCCTAGCAGACACATATCAAAGGCAAAGTCAAAGACAGTGAAATAGAATACATTATTGATCTCATTAAATGGTTCTTCATAGATTGACTCACAAAAATTGGGTTATTAAAGTTTGAAACAAAACATCATGAATGCATTTTTAATAATGCCCGTTGGTTATATTGGTGTTGTTAAATACGTCCTTCAAATAGTAATAAAACACTATTTATTCTAAGTATAAAAAACACACTTTATTATTTTTTATTCTAAATGGCCCTCTTTTGACATGATCTCATATTCTCTCTCCTTCCCTTATTTCTCTTATTCTGTCCCTCTACCTTCTCTACCCCATACGAGCATTGTTATCCTCTTGTAAGCTAAGTTTTTTCAAAATAGCAGTTCATAAAATTAAATATGAATTCCCACTCATACTCTAGCACAGTTCTGCCACTCATACCCTGGAAACAATACCCAATTGCATGACTATTCCTGAAGCATCCATACGTGTGTTCAGAAATCTGTGGCAAGAAGTTTGGATAAGAGACCAATTTGGGGGATAGAGGAGAGATGTATACTCCAGCTGTTTCCTCTTTTCCATCTTCACCATTCCACTGAGTTTCATCTTACAGAGATAACCAATGCCACCTAATTGCCAAAACCAGTGGTTCCAATTGAATCCAAGTTTAATGGATTGCCGTGTACATTTGTAATTAATTATCATTCCCTGCTTCTTCATCGTCTTTAGTGTCCCCAGTATATGCAATCTCATATTTTTATATGTTGAGAAATTTAAACTTATCACACATGTATATGAAATCATTGTATAAGAATTTGTTTTAGGCAGAGCAAACACCATAAAGACTTGAAACGTTCCCTACCCTTAGTTTCCATGGCATCGTTTTGCTTTTATATTATGTATTTTGCCAACCTTGATGTTTCATTTTTATCATCTTTCCTTGGTTCTTCTCCTACCTCTCGGACTTTCCTGAGTGTTTCTCTCTTTTGCATTTCTTTCTTCCACCTGTATCTCATATACCTTGATCTCATCTACACCATCTGTCCTCAGACCTGAGATCATCTTAATCTGAATCTTTTCTTGGATAATCCCAGACATTCTTGATGTCTTAAACTAAACTATCTTATATGCTGCTGGTCTCCTTTCCTTTACTAATCTACAGCTATACCTAGCCCTAACACCTTCCCTGAAGAGCAGGCATATAAGGCAAAGTGCTACTGGACAATTATTAGCACTCGGGGCACATACACCTAGACTGTATTTCCTACCTCAAAAAATGACTCAACCATCTTCAAAGTCCCTTCATCTCTATACTTTATAGTCAGCCTGCACACAACCAATGAGCCACCAATTTCTGATCTCATACTTCTTAAATGTACTATTATCTTCTCCAGTTCAATTGTTACTGCACTAGGGAAAGCCTGGAAGATCTATTGTCCAGACTAATGCAAAAACCTTTTAACTGGTTTCTCTAACGCTGAACGTGGACTCTTACATCCATCTTTTATAGTGTTTTTAAAGTGATGCATTAAAAATATCAATCTGGTGAATGGATTGCCTGAGCCCACGGGTTCGAGACCCGCCTGGGCAACTTGGTGAGACCTCATTTCTACAATAAAAAAAAAAAAAAAAAAATTAGCCGGGTGTGGTAGCGCGCGCCTGTAGTTCCAGCTACTTGGAAGCCTGAGGCAGAAGGATTGCAGGAGCCAGCAGGTCGAGGCTGCGGTTGCCGGGAGTGGCCACTGCACTCCAGTCTGGGCAACTGAGTGAGACTCCAACTCAAAAATAAAAATAAAAATATCAATCTGCCATTGAGACTCCCCTGATAAAAAAATTTTCACTCATTTCTCTTATTCAAAGGGATACAATTCATATAATACATAATACAATGCATAAGCTTCCTATATGGTGGCTTACAAGACTGTCCTTAACAAGGCCCTTAAACACCCTTTTGGCCTCAATTCCTCACCTTATACTGTATATTACAGTGACATCCAATTGCTGGAAGTACTCCTGATCTCATCAGGCTACTTCACTCCTCTGTGACTTTAGGCATGCTGCTTTTTCTGCCTGTAAGTCCCTTTTCTTCTCTGACTACTTCCCCGTCAGGCTTTCTGGTTTTTTCCTTCCAGATTTCTTCAGGGACCCATTCTTGATCATTCAGATGATTTTTGTTATGCCCTTGCCTATTCCTACACAGCACATTGGAATAACAGGCTACAAGTTCTTAGATACAGGAATATTTTAGCTTCAGTTGCCAATAACTGACACATGGAAATTGCTCATGTTGATATGAATTCATTCAGAATCAGCTATCAAAAGCTATTCACATACCCATTCTATAATGGAGGTGTATTCTTGAAACCTCTAGACCATAAACTGTTTTTAATGCTATTTACTCACCATATTTATGGGATCCACTGGTCCAATACTGTTTACATAAACATCAGTTTCAATCACTGTGGGCCTCACTGCAAAATACCAACAAAAGAATGGTCACAGGTATACTTACAGATTGCTTTAAATGAATCTTATTTAAAGAAGTGTTAAGAACGAATATTTTTATTATTTCAATCATTATACACTTTTCACTATGAAATGCAGAAATGTGGCCCATTACACAAACACAAATACCTTTTCAGTTTGCAAGCCAAGCATCTAATTAAAGTTAATGTTTTTAACTAAAACATTCCAGTGTATAGCCCAAAAATATTCAGATTATCTACTAAAATTAAAGAAGTGAATTTAATTTTAAAATGCAAGGTAACTTGTCCTGACTCAGTTAAAGAATTTTAAGATTGAAATGGATTTTTTTAGAACTTAAATAGCACGCACTTCTATTTAAAGCTCCTCAGTAGTGTGTTGGTTAAATGTTTAACAACCTTACTCTCCAAGAGGCTGGCTAAAGCCCTGCTTTGTAGCTTTTGTTAATTTCTATGTTGCAAATACCACCACAATGGGTGATTTAAAGATACCAATGTTTCTGTGAGACATCACTCAGTATTACAAACTCTAGTTCCATCCAGGTTGCTGTGAAGTTCATGATTTTGTTCTTTTTTATGACTGTGTAGTATTCCATCGTGTATATGTACCACATTTTTTTAATCCAGTCCTCTTTTGATGGACAGCATGGTTGGTTCCAGGTTCTTGCTATTGTGAACAATGCTGCGATAAACATACGTGTGCTTCTTGCATTATAGATTAACTCTTTCTCATTGTTCTTGTTCTGATTAGGAAAGACCAGACTTTCCCTTTCTACTCACTGATCTTTGTTGTAGATTAACTTCCTCCTCTGTTGTCCTATATCTAACTGTAACCAGATAGCACAAAAGACTCTATGACTGTTATATCTTCAGTGTGGAATGTTAAGTATACCTTTGGAAGAAAAGACCACCTCCACCAATCAGATTGTTGCAACTATGCATTAAACCTTATATAAAAAGACAGGGAAATTCTGTTAAGCTTCTCTAGGTCTTGTCTATACAAACGGCCCCAAATTTCTACCGTTTAGAACGTGACTTCCCTTCTTTGGAATCTGTGCTTCTCAGGTGACTGTCCCCAGACTCTGTGCTAGAATAAACTCTACATTTAATCATATTTTCTGAATCTTATGCATGAGTGTGAGTGTGTGTGTGTGTGTGTGTGTGTTGGGCCTTTTAAAATTCATGACCATTTAAGGTAGCCAGGCAGAGGATTGAAATGCTGTGGTAGCATTTTTGTGCTGCACTGCCCTTCCCTTTGCCTTACCACAAAAGCCAAGGGCACACCCAAAACCATGATATAATCAAGGCTGTTGGTCCAGGACTTTTTCTTTGTGTCTTTAGTTGCTTCATGGTCAACACTTAACAACACTCCTCCTGATACACCATGGGTGCCTTTGCTGAACTGGCGAAATGAGAAAGGGCTGCATAAGCAAAAAGTTTATCTACTTGAGAAAGAGTGGAAACTGCATTCTCTGAGACTCACCCCAATACTTGGTTAACCTTAAGAAATGTTAATTTCCAAGAGAGAGGCAAGGTTTTACATCTCAAAGGTGTAGAAAGTCATTGATCTTAATTTGGGCTCTGAGTCTCCAAGGAAGATTTGGCAGACCAGTGAGTGAAGACACAGAGACTTAGTAGGTCCTGGACAACAGGGAATAATACCAAGTTGACTTGTTTCACTTTTCCATGGATTTTTCCTAAACCTTTTCCAATCATTCTCTGCACTTATTTCCAAATTAAGTTAATTTGTTACCTTCTTTAGGTTATTAAAACATATTGCTCACTCATTTATCTTCAGTGCTGACAAGGTAAACTACACCCACATAATGAAAAATTTCAAATTAGTGGCCTCTTGGATTAAGAAAGTTTTACTGAAGTAATATTCCAAATTATAACTTTGGCATTGCTGGTACAGACGGAATAAATTGAGAAAAGCATTTGGCTTTGTATCCTCTTGCATCAAATTTCATGAAGTCTAAATATAACTTCTTAAGGTCTCCTGCAGCTTGGGAGCACCTCCATACCAGCCCAGATGAACAATTTTCCCTAAGTAACCTCATGAAAGGTGTCTAAAGGAACCCAGCGCAGTTTCAGGGACCTCTTGTGGTACATTAAAGACCAAAGCAGTGGCACTTAAGATTTACATATAGACCAAGTGTTGGTGATCCAGAAAGCTTTACTGAAAAGAAAAATGCAAAATAGTTTCCTGGCTGAATTAAGTCACATGAGAGCACTGTATGTGAATTTTAAAAAACAGTAGTAAGCAACAACAACAACAAATGTATATTTGATATCTCTCTTACTTTTATATTCTATTAGGAAGACAAAATAATTGTGGTTTGCCTTTTAGGCCCAAAACACCATTGCATAGATAGTATTGTTCATCATTCAAGCATTACAAGACCTAATTCTCTCACAAGTCACCTGGGCCTAGCCCTGAGCAGTCATTCCTCAGGTTGTGCTTGGTTTCTCCTACATAGAGTCTCCCTTCAAGTTTCCCAGGTGAGTTCAATAATTCCAGATAACCAGCTTGGAACAGTTATCTCAGGATTCTTGAGGGTTGGAAAATATTGCTTGATCCAGGGGCAGAGGGAAATAGAAGGTGGAGCTCCTTCCAAGCACCATCATTGACAGATGGCCTTGGATAAATCACTTAACTGATCAGAGCCTCAAATTCCCCATCTGTAAAATAAAACATTTGAAATACAAAATATCACCTCATATTTATTTAATACTAAATAATTTGCAAAGCACTTGAAGTGTTTTTCTCTCATGATCGTTAACAAAATAAGTGAGACGGGCTTGGTGGTTCAGCCTGTAATCCCGCCCCTTGGGAGGCTGAGGTGAGTGGATTGCCTGAGCCTGCGGGTTCGAGACCCACCTGGCAACTTGGTGAGACCTCATCTCTACTATAAATAAAAAAAAATTAGCCGGGCGTGGTAGCGCACACCTGTCGTTCCAGCTACTTGGAAGGCTGAGCGTAAGGTTCGCCGGAGCCCAGCAGGTCGAGGCTGCAGTGGCCGGGAGCGGCCACTGCACTTCAGTCTGGGTGACAGAGTAAGATTCCAACTCAAAAAATAAATAAATAAATAATAAGTGAAATGTTCGACTGGATCGAAATTAACATTCTTATGTTTGTGATTCAAAAAAAAAAGGTTCAATGGGAAAACTAATTTTCAAAGGGAAAACTAACTTTCCCGCATTTACAGCAAGTAACTGGCTTAAGCAAATAATTGCAATCAAATAGATGGAAGAAGAATGCCAGGAGCTAAGGAGTGCAGACAGCCTGTGGAAGCTACAAAAGTCAGCAATACATATTCTTCCCTAGAGTCTCCAGAAAAAAAAACAACCCTGCTGACACTTGGATTTTGCCTGAGAGGCTCGTACCAGTCTTCTGGCATATAGAAATGTAAGATAATAAATTTGTGTTTGTTTCAGCTGCTAAATTTGTGGTATAGATTGAGTATCCTTAATCTGCAAATCCAAAATCTGAAACTTTTTAGTGCCTGAATGATGCTCCACTGGTGAGCTCCACATCTGACACCTTTGCTTTCTGATGGTTGAATGTGTACAGTTTTGGAAATGTATAAAATTACCATCAGGCTACATATCTAAGGTGCACATGAAACATAAATGAATCTGTGCTTAGGGTTTCATGCCCCAGATATCTCATTATTATAATACAAACATTCCAAAGTCTGAAAAAATCAGAAATCCAGAACACTTCTGGTCCCAAGCATTTCAGATAAAGGATTCTAAACCTGTGATTTGTTACAGTGGCCATAAAGCAACTATTATATGGTACAACCACATTGAAAGGCACCCCGGGCAACTTGGCGGGACCTCCTCTCTACAATAAATCAAAAATTAGCCAGGCATGGTAGTGCGCACCTGTAGTTCTGACAACTAGGAAGGCTGAGGTGGAAGGATCGCCGGAGCCCAGCAGGTTGACATTGGGGTGGCTGTGAGCGTGCCACTGCACTCCAGCCTGGGCTACGGAGTGAGACTCCAACTAAAAAAAAAAAAAGTTACATTTACCTGTCATATAATTTGTCCACTCATTTCCATTTACCATATTCCATTTACCCAGGAGAAATGGAAGCACATACAAAGACTCCTACATTAATGCTTATAGCAAACTGATTTGAAACAGCTAAAAACTGGAAACGACAAAAATGTCTATCAACAGGTGAATAGATAAACAAATCTGGTGTTTATCTAGTCAACAATTTAAAAGAGTAAACTATTATCTATGTAACAATATGAATGAATCTCAGAATAATTATGTTGAGCGAAAAAGTCCAGAAAAAAAATACATACCAAAGGATTTTATTTATACAGTTTCTAGAAAATATAAAGCAATCTGAGGATCAATAAAATGGTAGGGACAGGGGAGTAGCATGGGAGAGGCAAGAATGAGGAGATACAAACAAGCATGAGGAAAGTTCTGCAGGGGATGCCTATGTTTACTCTGTTGATTGTGGTGATGTTTTCATAAGAATATAGCCATGTCCAAAATGGTCAAAGTGTATACTTTAATCTGAGCCAATTATATCTTAATAAAGTTGTTAAAAGAAAATAAGGCAAAATATATCAGGGCTACCAGTTTTATATTACTATGTGAATAGCAGAAAACATATATATTATCTTTCAAACATTTGTCATATTCCCAAACATCATGACTTAGCTTCAAATATTAGCATAGGAAAAATCAAGAATAAAATGGATTTTGTTAGAGAATCCAAGATTCTTGGAAATATCCATGGTTTCATTAAGTACCAGGGTCAGACAGGATGATCCTATTAATTTTGAGTTATCTTAGGGGGAAGGGGTTGGTTTGCCTGAGTATGGAATGAGAAGTGCTTTTAGAAGCAAAACAATGTGCTAGTTCGGGCTTCTTCAGAACTAAATAATTTGCCCCAAATCACACACGATCAATAGCAAAAGTTGGACACTAAATCCAAGCCTGTCTGACTCCCAGGTCTGATCTTCTCCTTTACCCCACACTGTTTCAGATGTTTTCCTGCCTGGCTCGGTTGCGTCCCTAAAACTAAAGAACAAAGTTCTCCCTAAATTACAACTTCTACTTTAAAGAAATAGAAACATTAGAGCATATGATAAATTGCTTTATTCAATTTTCTATATAGACTCCCCTTTCTGTGTCACCTACTCTGTTTGGTATTCCTATGATAAATCTAATGTGTTCGTTTGTTTCTAACTTCAGTGTATCTTTAGAGATGGTTCCAATGAAACTGTCATTCCATGACTATGAGGGGTTTTGTGCACCTGCTCCAGAGTTCTAGAACCTTCATGGGCAGAGCTCGCTGCTGAATTCCTCTGACTACTCAGGACTCGCCTGTCTCTTCCAGGTTCTAGTTTTTTCTTGATGTGAAGACTTTTCTGGTTTCTATCATTTTTCCATTCCCAGGAGAGTTGGGGGCTTATTTTCACATTATTCCAAGAGATTAAGATTCATTTTGCTAAACTTGTGAGATGAGAGAGATACTCTTGTTACCCATTCACTATCGCTAACTTATTAAAATAAAGCAAAAACACTTTAACACAATAAAATACCTATCATTTAGGGAGCGCTTCCTATATCTTTGTGTATGTATTGTCTGATATAATCTTCCTTGAGTAGATAATACGCTCACTTTATAGGTTGAAAATATGAGCCAGAGAGGTAATTCAGAAAATGGCTTACAAAGAAATGTGCCAAATGGTTCAGCTAATAAGTAGTAGAACCAAAAATTAATCTCTTTAATGCCTGACTTCAAAGTCAGGGTCTCCTTTAAGCTGCATGATCTGTAAACAAAGACATCGAAATAACCTGCCATGCACTCAGACTCAGAACTTTTTACTGATCAAGTGGGGTTAGTGACGTATTCAGTTTTTTGTTTTGTTTTGTTTTGGTTTTGGTTTGTTTTTTGAGTCTCAATCTGTCACCGAGGCTGGAGGGCAGTGGCACGCTCCTGGCCACCGCAGCCTCGACCTGCTGGGCTCTGGCGATCCTTCTGCCTCAGCCTTCCAAGTAGCTGGAACTACAGTCGCATGCTACCACGCCCAGCTAATTTTTGATTTATTGTAAAGACTAGGTCTCGCCAATTTTCCTGGGTGGGTCTCGAACCCGTGGGCTCTGGCGATCCAATGGCCTCGGCCTCCCAAAGTGCTGGGATTACAGGCTGAGCCACTGAGCCCGGCCGACATATTCAGTTTTTACTCTTACATTATATCTAAATTATTCATCTGTCGTAAAGGTCCTCTTGTAGCTGGGCCCAATAGGCCCAATTCCTATCAATTGGAAGAATGACCCAAAGTAGGGATATCCTGTGTTCTCAGTATCCACAGAGATTAGTGAAACAGCAATTTTAAGTCCCGCTGCCCATCAGTCTTTACAACAACTACATGACCGTAGGCTTTGAGCAGAAATTGGGGCCTGAGCTAAGAGACTGGCCAAGGCAGACTTCATTCTGTGATTTCCTCTCATGGCTAATACTTATCTTTATGCCAAACATATTCACCCAGAATCTTTTTTTCTCTTCCTATAAGACCCTAAAAACTTCCTTTGAAGAGACTTCTGAGTAGAGGTGAAGGATCACTACTCCGACGACCCCTGCCATAGCCCAAATCCACTCCTCAGGTTAGACAATGTCATGACTTCAAATGGTCTTTGTCATGCCAAACCTCAAGCTCCTACCCAATTTCCCTTTTTGAAACTTTAAGTCCATGAACTTCTTGTGTAAACTCTCACACAGAAAGAGTTGGAGTTTTCACTTTCCGCCTTGCAACAAAAAACAGATAATCTGAAAACGATGACTTTTCTTGGGCACATCAGAGAACTCAAGACATAGAGCCAACCACCAACATCAAAATCTAAAAAGATAAGGACATCCAAAGAGATACAGCAACAGAGATCTGCTTACTGGAACAGAAACAACTGGAGCCATGAACTAGTAGAAGAAAAAAAATCACAATCTTGATAAATTGCAAGAAGCTGACTCTGGGCTATCGGAAAGTGAGAAATTCCTGGAGCCTGAGATTATTTTTGCTGGGGTAGGGGGCACACTTTCCTGGGCTCTCATCAGGAATAGCACCAGGTGTTCACGGTAAGGATTCAAGGAAGATTCTCTTTTGTCTCTGGCAGGGGAGAAGAAGAGGAACCATTGTGAAATGTCGCTAGAAAATCTTTTATAACAAAGGCCTACACTTCAATAAAGAAACCTTAGGGTTATTTCTGAAACCTAATCCCAGTTGGGAGAAGGAAATTCTTCCCACTTCAGCCATCTCCCACTTTCAGTCTAACCTCAGAAGGAAAAGCATGTTCAATAGAGATCAAGACTTCAGAGAAATAGATTGGGAACTCTGCAGCTAGGAAAGAAAGAAGGGAGCAGGGATAAAATTGTATAGTTTTACAATTAGAAAAAACACTTGTGAAGGTCACAGACAGGGACACAGTTCTGCTAAAAACACCTGAAATTTAATCATAAATTATAGCGCATTCTTCTTCTCCAATACCTTGCCATTAAGGTAGTAGGTCTCCAATATAATATGAGTGGATTCCAGCTGAAAAAGCTGCTAAATTCAGATTCTCTGAGGAAGAATATTAACTTATGAGAGCCTAAAATGAAATGCGAAGACAAAATCAAGGTCACCAGAGAAATTTGAAGCCTCTGCTACCTAAAGCAACAGAGAATGTAACTAAACACAGCCTAACTCTAAGTCAGGTTTACATAAATCCTCACATTAAAAGCCCATTTACTTCAATTCCTGTTACTCAACACAATATATTTGGCATTCAACCAAAAGTTATAAAGAACACCAAAAAGCAAGAAAAAATAATGTTTCAAGAAACAAAACAATCATCAGAACCACTCATTTATGACACAGATGTTGGAGTTATTAAGGAAAGAATTTAAAATTATCAGGGAAAGAATTTAAAATAACTATGATATATATGTAAGAATTGTTCTTAGTCCATTGGTGTTGCTATAGCAAAATATCACAGACTGTGTAATTTATAAACAATAGAAATTGACTTCTCATAGTTCTGAAGCCTGGGAAGTTCAAGACCAGATGCCGGCAGTTTTCATGTCTGATGAGGACTGCTGTTTGCTTCCAAGGTGATACTTGGTTGTTGCATGGAGGGAAGGAATGCTGTGTCCTATGGGATCTAAGCTAATTTCCTCCAACTCTATTATAAGGCACTAATTTATTTACAAGGGCAGAGCTTTCACAACTTAGTCACTTTCAAAAGCCCACACCTCTTAAGACCATCACAATGGTTAATAACTTTCAACATGAATTTTAGAGGGAGCATATACAAATCATAGCAGAGTTCTGATGGAAAAAAATTAACTGTTTAAGAACAGTTGGGTAGTGCAAGCAGAGAGATAGAAATTGTTAAAAAGAATCAAAAGGAAATGCTAGAAACAAATTTATATATATATATAGAGAGAGAGAGAGAGAGAAATTTAAAAAGCCTTCAATGAGTTCATCAGTAGACTAGATACAGCTGAGAAACCAATCAATGAGCTTGAAAATAGGTGATTGGAAACTTCCCAAATTGAAATACAAAGTAAAAAATAAAAATAAAGCCAAAACAATCAAGAACCGTGGAATAATTTCAAAAAGTTTGATACATGAGTAATTGAAATAGCATAGGAGAAGAAAGCAAAAATAGAGAAGAAATATTTACCTAATAATGGCTGAGAACTTTTAAAATTAAAGACAGACATAAAGCCAGTGATCCAAGAAGCTCAGAGAACATAAAACAATATAAATACTAAAAAAAACCACCAAAACCCCCACTTAGGCATGCCATATTCAAACTGCAGAAAGCCAAAGATAAAATTTTAAAAGAAGCCAGAGGAAACGAGAACCTTACTTAAATGAGTAAGGATAAGAAATATAGTGAATTTCTCATCAGAAACCATACGAGCAAGAAGAATGTGGACCAAAATATTTAAGTGGTGAAAGAAAAAAGAATGCCAACCTAGAATTCTATGCCAAGTAGAATCGCCCTGTAAAAATGTAGGACAAATAGATTTTCTCTAACAAATGAAAATGGAGAAAATTTACACTGAGAAGATCTGTCCTACAGGACCAGCAAGATGAAAAATCGCATAGGCCATAAACTCAGACCTACATAAAGAAAGAAAAAACATTGCAGAAAGCATAAATGAAGGTAAAATAGACCAGGTGCAGTGGCTCATGCCTGTAATCCTAGCAATTTGGGAAGCCAAGGTGAAAGAATTGCTTGAGCCGAGGAGTTAAAGATCAGCTTAGACAACATAGCAAGACATTGGGTCTAAAATACGTACATACATACATAATAAAATAAAAACTCTTATTTTTATTATTTTCAGTTGATATAAAATAATGATTTGCTTAAATCAATAATAGTAAAAAGTATTGGGTTATGATAACGTAAAGCTAAATGAACTGATAACAGCAATACCAAAAAGATAAGAGAGAAAGAGGGACTGGGAATATTCTATTATAACATACATGCATTGAAGATGAAGTGGTCTGGTATTTGAAGGTAAATTAAAGTAAGTAAAAAAGTATATTGCAAACTCTAGCACAACTAATAACAATTCTTAAAAGAGAGACATAAAAATAAAATATATAGAATGTTCATTGGAAACTAGAGAAGCCGAAAAGGAAAAAAGAAACAAAAAACATAAGCAATGAATTAAAAACATTACAAACATGGTGGAATTAATCTGACTATATCAGCTATCGCTTTACATACAAATGATAAACCTACACAAGTTAAAAGAGAGATTATCAGAGTAGATTAAGAAAAAAAACCTAAATATGTTGTCTACAAGATATTTACCCTAATATAAAGATTCAAATAGATTTAAAAAAATGGAAAATGTATGTCATGCTAAAACATAACAAGTGAAAGTTAGAGTAGCTATATTAATTCTGGACGAAGCAGAGTTCAAAGAAGAGAGAGAGGGAGAGGGAGACAGGGAGAAAAAGACGGAGTGAGAGATGGAGAGAGGGAGAATGGCAAAATGTTCAAAAACATGCTATGTCTTTATGATGGGTATTGTCCCTTTTTAAAATCTGATTCTTCATTTCGTGTTTATATATGTGTTTTGTTTTGTTTTGCTGTTGAATTGTATCTGTTCCTTACATATTTTAGCATTAATCTCAAGTCACATTTGCTAATCTTTTCTCCCATTCTGTGGGTTGCTTTTTCATTTTGTTAATTTTTCTCTTTCCTGTGCAGAAGCATTTTAGTTTGATGTAGTACAAACTACATGGGTAGTTCACTTTTGCTTTTGTTATCTGTGCTTCTTTTTTTCTTCTTTTTTGATGTCATAGCCAAAAAGTTATTGTGAAGACTAATGTCAAGGAGCTTTTCCCTATGTTTTTTTCTAGGAGTTTTACAGTGTAGAGTCTTACATTTACGTTTTTAACCCATATTGAGTAAATTTTAGTAAGTGGTGTAAAATGAAATTTCTTTTTTTTCTTTTTATTTGTGTGTTTGTGTGTGTGCGTGATAACCAGTCTTTTCAAACCATTTATTGAAGAGACTTTCCTTTCTCTATTGTGTGTTCTCGGTGCTCTTATCAAAGATTAGTTTACAGATATGTATGAGTTTATTTCTAAGCTCTCTATTCTGTTCCATCGGTCTATGTGTCTGTTTCATG
>CAUYQG010122324.1:0-46364 GCA_963574415.1 Tarsius wallacei | reverse complement strand
GTTGCTGCTTGAAGATGGAAAGGGTCTCTGAGCCACAGAAGGCAGTCAGCCTGTAGAAGCTGAAAATGTAAGGAAACAAATTCTGCCCTAGAGCTTCAGAAAGAGTACAGCCCTGTCCCACTAGAGTTTAGCACAGTGAGATCCATTTTGGACTTCTTATCTCTAGAACTGTGAGTAATAAATCTGTGTTGTTTTAAGCCACCAAGTTTGTGGCAGTTGGTTATAGCAGTAATGGGAAACCAACACAAAAGTCATTATCCCCATTTTACAGATGAAAAGACTAAGGCACAAAAAGGTGAAATAGCTGATCCCAAAGCATATGCCTAGAAATGGCAGATTTAGTACTTGAACCCAGGTAATCCCACGCCAGAGCCAAAACTGTACTAACTGCCAGTTGAATCCATGGATTAATATATGAAAAAATAATGAAAAAGATACTGTCTTAGAGATTATAAATCTTAGGGTTGAATTAAAGATGGTTTATAAACAATGATAGAGATCCCACAGGACATATAACATGGGCAAAAAAATAGAATAATTGCCTTTGGAGAAGAGTTTCTATGAAAGAAAATGATCAAGTTTCCTGCCGGTAATGTAAAATAGTACAGCCACTCTGAGAAACATTTTGACCATTCCTAAAAAGTTAAACATAGAATTACCAGAAGACCCCAAAATTTTACTCCTAGGTACATATCCACCAGAATTTTTTTAAAGCACTGTAACAAATACCTATATCCATGTGTTCATGGAAGCACTATCCACAATAGCCAAAAGGAAGAAACAGCCCAAATGTTCATAAACAGAAGAGTTGATAAATATATTGTGATACATACAAAGAATAGAATATTATTCAGCTGTAAAAAGGAATAAAGTACTAATATATGCAACAATGTGGATAAGCCTTGAAAACATTATGCTAAGTGAAAGAAGGCAAGCACAAAAAGACATACATTGCATGGTTCTATTTATATGAAATACATAGAATAAATAAATCCATAAAGATAGATACAGTTTCTTGTTGTTGTTGCCAGGGGCTGGAGGGAAGAAGAGAGTGTGTAGCAACTTCTCAGTGGATATCGGTTTTTATTTGGGGGATGATAAAAAAAATTAGGTGAAGGTGGTGGTTACACAACATTGCAAATGTACTAAATGTCACTAAATTTTTTACTTTAAGATGGTTAATTTTATGGCATGTGAATTTTACCTCAATTAAAAAAATAAAGTACTGTTGAAAAAAATTATCAAGGAGGGCATTCTAGATGTAGAACGTAATCTGAGCCTTGCATGATGGCTGGAATAGGCAGACTAGGAGGAGATGGAGTCATGAGGAAAAAGCAGAGAATAATTTCTCTTTAACTCCACACAATAGGTATTCTTGCATATCTTCAAGTGCCTGCAGTCTGCCCCAAGTTCACCTCACTTTACCTCCTCCAAAAACTCTACCCAGTGCTCTGTGACTCTGCAGGAATCAACAAGGGCATGTCACATGTTTGCAGATGGTTTGATATAAATTGTATGAAACCGAATACTTACTGGAGAGCAATGCACTAATATCAGGAAAACTGGGGCAAGCTACAAATGACTCAGAAAGCCCCACAGCACCCCAAATGAGTCTAGGGTTTGCAGGAAGATGACCTGGGTTGCTGTGCAAAGGCGGCCCATCCCAGTCCCTGGAGGCCCTGCAGCTCTGTCTTGTCACCCACCACAACCTGCCTGGCCCCTTCCCATTTCTCCTAGGATCCCCCTAAAGGATACAGGTCAGGGGTTCCAGCAAAGCTGCAGGGAACTGGGGAGGGTTATTCCTGGGTCACCACTCACTCAACCTCAGTGGCAAAGGAAACATCAGCAGCCTCTCCAAAGGCAGAAAGTTCCAACTCTGGTACTGGACTGAATTCTCCCTCTTCAGCTAACAGAAGCTGGGAAAAGATTAAATGGCAAGCGAGGTTTGCTCTCCCTGCCTGTTCCTCTAGGGAAGATTGGAGGAGCAGTTCTGAGGAACCCTAATAACAACCCGTGTCTTGACCCAGTTCTCCTACTCTGCAGTCTAAGTCACTTCTGTGCTGCTAGTCACACCAGGGTCCTCTGACTTCTTCCCACAAACCAGAGCCATCAATCACAGTGGGGTGGAAGGCCTTGGGCCAGGGGGGTGGGGTCATGAGATAGGTTCTGTTCTGCTTGCAAATTGCTTTTAACCCTGTGGAGAGAAGTCCTTTTAAATGCGAAGATGTGTGTGACTGATAGCTTTGACTGAAACCTACCAAAGCAATACCCCTGCCCAAGTCCCTCATTCCTTAGGCAGAAATAGGGATAGTGACAACACAGTCCATCTCTTCTGCCGGGAAATGCAGCATCCATCCAAGCCCACCCTCCCTATTTACCTATTCCCAAGGGCTGGTATGCACAGAAAGCCTTATTACTGTTTCCCAGGTATGCCTTTCATCCAGCACCAGCCTGTCAATTCATCCAGGGGTACAGCTTGTCTTATTCATCCTGGAATCTCTCATTGAACCTGTCACGCTGCCTGCACACCTATATGCTGGCCGAACAAGTGTTGTGCATTTATATTCTTGTTCCTGTGTCACCAACACAGCAGGCTTTTATGACCTTAAAATTTACAGACATGTATTAAAATTGTTAACATTTATTGCATGCCTATTGTGTGCTAAGCACAGTGCTGGGTGCTTTACATACACTTTCTCCAAACCTTATATAGCTACCCTGCAAAGCAAATATTCTATCCTCAGGGAAGAATTAAGGACCAGGTCATGTCTATAGCTTTGGCTCATTTTCTCTCCAAGCCACACCAATTGGTTTCCACTCCCTCCTACCCTCCTACCACTCCACCCAAATTGCTTTTTCTGCTGTTGCTTATAACCTCCTTGTTATATCTGACCATGTTGACCACCCTTTTTCATCTGGAAAGATTCTTCTCTTAGTTTTCTTGACATCACACTCCTGGTCTTCCTCCTACTCCTTTGGTTTCTCTGTTCCAGGCTTCACAGAGCTTAAGAGGAAAAGCTCTGGCGCTAGATTGCCAACTTCATACCCTGAGGTCCTCCACCTACTAATGGTGACTTGGACAAAATAGTTGCTGTCTCATGACTCAGTTTATTTGATTTAATTGTTGTGAAAATAAAGGTATAAATACCTGCAGTGCAATTAGAACAATGCCTAGAATGCAGTAAGCCCTCCATAGATGCCAGCTCATTGTAGTAGCACTATTACTTCGATAATCTATTATTACACTTTCTCAAATGGTGAAGTTCCACAGAGCTGTCTCTCTTGCCTAAGGCAAGCTCATTCATCTCCATGACTTTCAATGTCATCTGTACGTTGACATCTCCAAATTCATATCTCCAACCCAGATCTCATTTAAGCTCCAGACTCATTTATCCAATCGCCTACTTGACACATCCATTTGGACGTCTCACAGGCATCTCAATTGACGTGTCTAAAATGGAACTCTCCTTTCCCTGTGCCCCGCCTCGGTCTTCTTTATCACAGACAATGGCACCATCATCCGCTGGTGACATAAGAAGCCTTGGAATCATCCTTGACACTTCTCTTTCTCTCACCACCCATATCGAATCCATTACCACAAACTTCCCATTTTACCTCCAAGACATCTCGTACCTCTCTTCTCTTTTCTACATTTCAATGACCATCGCCCTAGTCAGGGTTGCAGGTGTCTCAGTTTTATCCCTCCAACCCTACATTCTTTTCCTCACTTGAAACCATGAAGAAGTGGTTGTTGGTTTAACATAAATCAAATCATAGAGGTAAGCTCTGCTTAAAACCCTCCAGTTGCTTCCCAAAGTCAAACTCCTTATAGTTGTCCTTGAGGCTTTCAACATCCAGTCCTTGGAACCTCTCTAGCTTCATCTTGCCACTTCCTTCTTGGCTGACTCTACTGAGTATGCAGGAGCTGCTGTCCTTCTTTTCCAGTCTCAGGGCTTCTGCAGGCTGCTGTTTCTCCAGCCTGCCATTTTAACCCTTTCTGTGCCCTGGACCATTTTGGTAGCCTGGTGAAGCCTATAAGAACCTTGCTCAGAATGTTTTCAATGTATAAAATGAGATGCATAGGATTACAAAGGAAACCAATTATATCCAAATACAGCTATGACGTACCACGCTGGGGCAGAATTTTGCTAGTGAGAAAAGTTGGGCATGTGTAGGGGACAGAAGGTATATGGGAAATCTCAGTATCTCCTGTTCCATTTTTGCTGTGGACCTAAAACTGCTCTAAACAATAAAGCCTACTAAAAAGCACAATTGTGATGCAGTAATAATGTCTGTGCTTCGTTACCAATGTATTCACTAACAAGATCCACCAATGGGTCTAGTAACTACCATAACTTCAATGAAAACAGCTATGATTTCTACTGGTAATGAGCTCACAGTCACTGCTAACACTACTGTGAAATACAGGTAAATTCTCCAGCAGTTAGGGGCCTTGTTTGTACAGAGAAAGCTCTCCCTTCATGTTTCTCCTGAAGAGCTCCTACTTATCCTCCAGCCCCCAAATGGCCTTCTTCAACCCCTCAAACTAAGAAAGGATCCCCTTCTCCTGTAATCCTCTCTTATCACATCTAATTTTTATATCTCAAATTTAAAGTACATATGCACTTGTCTGCATGATTAGTATTTCTGTCAGTAGGTTGGAAGCTCTGTGATGCCTACCCTGTCCAGTGCCTGAGACATAGTAGGAAATAATTCACTGAATGAATGAACAAATGAATGAATGAATAAATTTGCCCATAATTGGTAACCAGTGGGGTATGGCTAGAATAGTCTCATCTCTCTAATTCCAAAGGTTGAGTTCTTTCACCTTGTCCCAATGAATGAAATGTGTTAAGAGACGGTTTCTGCTTCACCTTTTCACCTTCTTGTACTATCTCCTACTGATCTCTCTACTAAACAGAGAAGTTGTCTATGTAATTTTTTTAAACATGTATTTCAAAGGCTGCCTTTACATAAATGTCTATATTTCCAATGGTAGATTTTGCTGAAAATTGATGGTAAAAAATTGGGTTCACATTTTTAAGTTACTTTATTTGGGGAAAATTTTAAATGATTTTAAGTTTATTCAGGGTCTAAAAAGACCATGACGATGATGATGACAAGCATTTATTAGGAGCTCTAAACACTTTACTATTAGCTCGCTTAATTTTTGTGGTAAAGTAGTAGTAATACTTCACAGTTTAGGAAATTTAGGCATAGAAAGATGATGACCCCAAACAGAAAGATACACCCTATTTCCCCACCACCACCACCACACATAATTATTTTAAAATTTACCCATCCTCCCTATGAGCCTGTGATTTAATAACAATTTGATAACCAAGACTCCTTTATACAAGTAGATTCTTGAAAGGGTGGCACCTTAATCCATTCATCTCAACTAATAAACTGGATCAGCCAATCATCAGATCAGCTAGTTTTCCACCTTAGAAATCAAAAAGCCATGTATAAGTTCAAAGTTCAAGACTCAAATCCTTCCTGGGAGACAAGGGTCATGGCATAGAAGAGCATAGAAGGGCATAGAAGAGGAAGGATGACAAATGAAGATACCAGATTCCAGTTTAGAAGAGCCAGGTCTTCAAACACATTTCTGGGTTGGGTTAGTTTAAGGTGAGATCAGCATTTGAGTTTGAATCGACATTGCCAAAGTTTAGTTATACTTAACATCAGGTCAAGGTGAAGGTTAGGATTAAGCTATAAGTTAGGATAAGAATCTTGTTTAGAATGAAGCTTGGTGCTTAATTTCCAGTTAGAGGCCAGACTTCTAGATAGGCCTTAGAGTTAGGTTATGTATTAGAAGCTGTTATAATCTGGTTTAGAGTGTAGAGTTAGTATCAGAGTTCAGTCAGTCAGCATAAGGAAAATAGTTTGAAGATTGATTTAAAAGCGGTAATTAGGTATGAATGCAGATCTGAGAGAATGACATACTTTAGAGTTACAGACAAAGTCCAAAGTCGGAATTTGTGACCAGCATGTGGTTTGGGTAGAGATATGAGACAGTTTTACATGTGTTGGCAAAATGTAGATTGGCATCTGGAAGTACATCTAGTGTAGAGGATTCCATATACCTAGAAGGCAACTGTAGACACAACTACTGCCTGGAGCAGCTTCGTCTCTGGGTCCCTGGCATTGCTTGTGGCTGTGAACAAGGAGCATGCCAAGGTTACAGACTCTCTACCATCTTGGAGTCCTGCAGACCCAGCCTTTTCACCCTGGTTGAGCTAGCAGCCTGATCCCTCAGAAAAAGGGAGGTGGTGTCCTGACCCTGGCAAAACTAGCCCATCAGGCCTTAGCCAGTAGAGAGAGAGGTTTGTTTATTCCGTGGATAAAAATAAGAATTGCTCTGCTGCCTTCAAACACAGTACAAAGAACAGGTCCAAGCCTGTATGGATTCTGTTTATGAGCTTTCTCCTCTTTGCCCCAGGACACTGCCTCCCCTATACCTCAGTCCCAGCCCCAAACAGCTTCAATTGTCCCTCATTCAAGACACTGGAAAATGTTTGCCTCCACCCAGATACCACATTTCTCTGTTCTCCAACAGTTGTGGGTGGGCGTCGTCTAGGGAGAGAGTCAGGGGGCCTAGTGAGTAGAAATTCCAGCAGAGCTGAGATCACCGAGATCTCTCAAGTTCTCAAAGGGTCTCATCCTGCTGAGAAAGAACAGGATATGGTTTGCACAAATAACCACATTTTTTTCAAAAAATTCACCCAAAGACAAAAAGTGAATTACAAGGGAGTACCCCCCCAAAAGCCAGAATTTATTTATACAAAACTGTGTATTTATTCATACATGTTTAAACTCCAGTCATCTTCTAAATACTCTCCGTTTAATACAATACACCTTTCGAGACAATTTTTTCACTGCTCAAAAAGGTATTTGAACTCATCAATTTTTATGCCTTTTAGTGCTTCTGCCAATTGTTGTTTTACCTCCTCCACATCTGCAAAACATTTCCCTTTGAGGACTTTTTTCATCTGTAGAAACAAACAAAAAAAGGCAATCGCGGTGAGATCAGGTAAATAGGGAGGGTGAGCATGGGAGTCATGCTGTTTTTGGTCAAAAATGGCTGAACACTCAATACAGTGCGAACATATGCGCTCGTAAACCACCCATCATGAAATGGGCAAGTGTGTTGAAAGAATCTCCAAAAAAAATTCCCTGAAATCAAATGCAGCCTCTTACAACTCTAGTTGGTACACTGAGGCTGATGGGTTCCTAGAGCACTTACCTAATGGAGAAGCCCCTGTACAAGGGGCCTGCCCTCCAAAAAGATAATTCCAGTTTTTTGGGGGGAGGAGGGATTTCCCCTTGTATAAAAGTATTCACCTTTTTCCACTGAAAAAAACATTATAATTAGAGATCTGTCCCTCACCAGAGCCGATATCAAGTAAGGGAAAGGGTATTAGCAGACCTAGGCTCTAATCTAGAAAACACCACTCACTGTGTCGCCTTAAAAGATCCACTCCTTTAGAACTGTGTCAGCATCTGTAAAATGGGAATAACTGAGCTTACTCTACCTCACAAGGAGTATATTGGCAGCAAGAAAAGGGAACAACCACTGCAGAAGCCAAAGAGCCCAAACAAACACATCTGTTACCCTCCGAGATCTCACCTGTGAGATTCTTAAAGAGCAGTCACCTGGGGAAACAACAGTGTGCAAACAAATCATCAGTTCACCCCTGGCCCTGCGGGAGTGGCTCTGGGGGGTGGTCCTTTCTCCAGAGGCGGGCTCCTGCGTCTAATTGACTCACAGTCACAAAGTGCGTTCCCCATGTGGCCTACATTTGTCCTTTCCTAATATGGGGCCATTTCTCCTTGTTGTTCCTACACTGATGACTAAAATTAATCTCTGGCATTTCCCAACAGCTAAATCATCATAATCAAACTCTGCAGCTGCCAGATCTGCTGACTCAAACCCCCTATGTATTCATATGATATTTGCCGGGTAATTACAGAATAGAGGTAATTATATTCATGACTCCATTACTTTCATAATTCCAGAGACCCAGAAATCACTAAAAAAAAATTCTCACAGAGCCCAGAGAAGAAATTCCTTCAATAACTCCCCTAACCCATCTCTTATCCTGTTTGCCCCCTCGAGTAATTCTTTCCTCAAAACTTTCCCTTTCAACTAGTAGCAGCTCCTGAGCCCCTCAGGGGGCAAAAGGAGAGAAAGGAAGCACAGACCAGGAAGGGGTGGCTCCTTCTTGGTTAGGACCAAAAAGGCTTTGGGTTTTCCAAACAAATATACATTAGCTACACTAACACCAGTTGCTGCAACAGTGACACCCTAAGGTTTCACATGTTCTCAGGGGCTTAGCACAATGAAGATTTCTTTCCTATTCACATCTCCATCCAAAGTAGATGATTCTCACCATACACCTGTCATGTGCTCATGCAGGGACCCAGACTCCTTCTGTGTTGTGGCTCTGCCCACTCGAAGTCTGTCAGCTAATGGATGGGAAAGGACTTTTTTTTAACTCCCTCAGGTTCGTTAACTCCACTCACATTCCTATTGACAACCACTTGGCCCAAGGCTCCACCTACATGAGAGGTAGCCCTTGCTGGACTGCCACTTCCTGCAGTATCTCTATGTGACGGTAGGGAACACGCACCATTGGTGGCTAGCTGGATACTTCTGCCAACAGTGTGACATAACTGGGCATGGATGAGTATCTCAGGGTATTTGTGAAATGATGGACTGTTGCATGCTGTATGCCATGCAGTACAAATAATGAAAGTGGCAAAGCAACTGAAGTTACATGGTACCAGCATTGGTTCAAGGACCCCCTGAGGATAACATCAGCAGCAGAAGCTCAAGTCTGCAACTAACTGTACAGAGCCCCAGGATATGGAGAGATGGCAAATAAAATATACTGTCTCTGTGAAAGTACCTTCTGTTAATTTAGCATCCAAAAAGGATCCCGTCATGATAGCATCCAAACGTGTTGCCTGGGCAGAGTATTGGGTGTCCTTTCACATCTCTCATCAAAAAATGCCCACCTTTTGCATCTCTCATCAAAAAATGCCAGATGGTGTGCTGGCCCAGCCTTCAAACCTCTCCCATTGTTACTCCTCCCTAGAGATATGTCAACTCCCCATTTCCCATACACTGTGCCACGGCTGGCCCTCTCTTCAGCTGAGCCTGCTATGGTGCTCATAGAAGGGAAGCCCAGCAATGGTGAGTGATGCCAGCAAAGACTCTGGTCACTGGCCAAAGGGACAGGCAGAATGACCACAGAGCCTGATTAAAGTGGAGAAGGAGTCCAGCAGCTAGGGAAAAAGTCAGGAGTCAGGACGCAGTCAAGTCAAGCACCTTGAGGGCTGCCCCTGGGGACACTTGTCCCAAGATTGGTGGCAGCAAAGGAGATCTGGTGACAGAGACACAGGAGAGTATAGCAGGATGCCTAGACCTCTGGACTTTGGGTCCTGTAGAGTACCAGAGTGGCGCTGCAACTGCTTGTAGACTTGGGAGAGTGAACCTGGGACTGAGACTGTGGCTGGGTGGGAGCAGCAACTGTGTCTGTCAGGAGTTTGGGGCCTGGGGAAGAGGAGAGCAGCAAAGATAAGTGAGGATTGGCAATGAAGCCAAACAAAAAAGAAGCTCGCATAGGGGCCCACGTGAAGCATCTCACCCATGTCAGAGGAGTACTTAGACCGGAGTCCATTGACCGTCACCCAACAGATGGATGGCCCCCACCCATGCAAACATGCAGAGTACTCAAGCATTCACTCCAGTTTTTAAAACTCCAACCTAATGGCTATTCTATATTTTCCATTCTGAATTTTCCACTTCAGCAGTTTTCTTTTTGTTTGTTCCAGAAAAAAGAATAGAACTAAGTTTTACTGTGCGTTTTACACTTGAAAACGTCTACATCAAAACACAGCTTTTCCCCAGAACTGCTATTGTGGCTGATCAGGGCAACCTATGAGTGGGGAAGCAAGGGGCAGACTCTCAGCACAGTAACCAAAAGCCCAGGTGAGCACCTCTCTTAGGCTGAGTCCTCTCCACAGGAAAGTGAGGAAGGCAGGCATCTTGCCATCTCGAAGGCAAGAATTATCCAACTAATAAACCACCCTCCAAAGCATGATAGGACCTTGTCTACTTTCTCATCTGATAAGCCCTTGGAATTTCCAAACAATGGTAGCAAATCTTTTTTGCATAGTATCACCATTTTTTAAATGTAATATTTAGAAGCATATACTAAGAAGCTATAATAAAGAGCAGATCTAGTTGTTGTTGTTGCTGTTGTTGTTTTAGAATCCTCTTCCAGAAGACAAAAATGGACCTTCTGCTGCCCTCCCCCCATTCCCATTTTGAAACCCCATCCTGCCTTGGGGTCCCACCTGCCTCTGTATAGTTACATGATATCCCATCTCTCCACAACTCAAGCATCCTACAACCTTGACCTTCCAGGGCATAGTGGAGAAAACAAAGGCCCTACAAGGCAGTTGAGCACCCATGTTAGCTGTCTCCTTGTCCATTCAGAGATGTCAGCAGCCACAAGGAAGTCTTGCAGCCCTCTTGTTGTTCCCACATTTTAATCACTGGTGAGTTCAGCTCTCAGCCCACACATACTAAGAACAGCACATCATAATAGGGGGAGGGACCACCACAGGTGACAAAGACCCTGAAACATAACCTGCAGGAGGCTGGGAGGGTCTTAGAGGAGGGGTCAGACTCCAATGGACAGAGGAGGGCAACTCAGTCTGGCAAAAATCCATCACAAGTTGGTATTTATGCTGAGGAGAAAGGTAGAGAACAGTAAGGACTGGAAGTGATGTTTGGAAGGGATGCCAAGCTATTACTGGGTGGTCTGAACAGGGAGGACATCTGATAAGGTGTTGTGTGTGGAATTTAAGTATGGAAGCCCATGCAGTATAAATAGGGAAGTGAAGGAGGATGGTGGTGGTGAGGGGAGCTTCTGGGAGAGGGAGGCGTGAGCATCCCACAGTGACAGGGAGACACCAGCTTCTGAGTGGGGATGCCACCTAGGCAAGACACCATTTGGCCTGAGAATTCCATGACTGTATCATCACACCAACTCAGAACAGCAGAGCTGGAAGGAAACTAAGACATCAAAATCTACTTCCTGTTTTTCATGCATTGACTCTGAGATCCCATGAGGTTGGAGACTATGTCCACACTCTGACAACAGGCCAGCAAAACAGCCAGGGCTGGCTCCAAGACCCCTACCTCCCAGCCCAGGAATCTCCCCTACACTGATCTGCCTCTCACTCGCTCCCACCCCCATCCTGTGAGGTGTGCAGCAACTGTCCTGGTCCTGTGTCCGGGTCAGCAGGATCTCCCATTACCCTGTGCTCACCCGGGGAGCTGGTCTCAACCATTTAGCCTCTACTGAAGCAGGCAGTGGGGCGCCTGCCCGGCTGGGGAGTTGGGAAGCTTCGTTAATCATGCTTTCAGAGCACTTTGCGATGCAGAGATGAAAGACATCTGAGGAGAGCAAAGTACAGCCATTACAATCTCCATCTTCCTAATTGAGGAAAATGAGGTTATTTCCAAGTCCTCTGTGATGCGATAGGAAATGTGCTTGATAGGTCCTTACTTACAGCTTCTCCCCCGCCACAGCGACTCAGGGCCCAGGTAGCAAGAGTGTTGTGTGTGTGCAGAGCACCCGGGTTAGAGCCCCACCACTGGGTCGTGCCCTACCTGCCCTGAGTTGCTCCTGATGCATCAGCCCCAAGAAGGGCAGCCTTGACAAAACATCAAAGTTGGGTGCCTTCGCCCGTCATGGAAGTCCTCCTCCTCTGCACTGAGTAATTGGAACAAAACGACCCAGGTAGTCTTGCTGTAACATCAAAGCTGCATATAATAACCTCACAGATGAATTTAATAGTGAATACTTTCACAGCCACTGCTGAAGTTTGAAGTATGCTGCAATATTTTTCAGCTTCAGAACCAAGCAAGAAGAAAAAGAAAAATCACCAGCCATCGCTTCCTCTACTGACCTGCCATCCACCCCCCACCCCCATCCCCCTAGGCTGCATTGAAAGGTGTGAGTTTACGGCCTTGAAGTAAGAAGTTAGTCTCAGGACAATGAGGAGGATGGGAATGACCAGGAATAGGATGGGGGGTCATGGGAGAAATCCCAAAGGCGACATATGTGTTTACAAATACAAACCCTGACCCACAACTGGTGGCTCTGTGAGGCAGAGTGACACTGACCAAAACACACCACCATCAAGGTCAGGGGGAGGGATTGGTCACCTAATGTTGCCTCCAATGAATGGCTCCCTTTATTTAGGTTAGAAGACTAAAAGTGAGTTTGTATGTATGAACAATAGTGCTACCAAAGAGAGGAATCCAGCATCAGTTCACACACTTAACACAGATAGCTCTTCACCACGGGGCAGCTGAGATCCTGGTAGTCACAGTCTCCTGGTTCTAAGAGGGAGGGACCTCAGAGGTCACAGTCAAGGTGACCCAAGAACTCAAAGCATTTAATTTCTCAATGCTGCCCACATAGTATCAGCTGCTTTTCTCCCAGCTTGAGAATGTCTGGTCAGTTTCACCTCCTTTCTCCTCATGCCTAACTAAACTCCCTGGCTCTTCTAATACTTGTTGACCTTAACTCCCTGTTCCCCCAGACCCAGACATGCCCTGCTGCCAGCAGACACATAGCTACCCTTTTCTGTAACTGCCACACTGTAGGATTACATGCCCAATTAATACACTATTTATTCAACCCATTCACGGTTGACAAAACAAAGGAACCAAGACTAAAACTGTTTTCTTCTGTGAGAGAACACGTGGATGCCATGTTATTGCCAGACACCTAGGAAGTTCATCTTCTTCAAAAATCACGGGATCTATAGATACATTATCACCCTCACACTAACTCTGAAGCAGTACTCTCCCTGAAATCCTGAAACCGTGTTGCAGGGTTGCACCCCAGTCTGTTCCTAATACTCATATTCTTCCCCAAACACCTATGGCCCAGGGACATCATTGTTCCCTGTTGTGGGTTGAATTGTGTCTCCCCCAAAAGATGATGAAGTCCTAACCTCTAGTACCTGTAAATGTGACCTAATTCAGAAATAGGGTCTTTCCAGATGATCAAATTAAGATGAGATCATCAAGGTGAGCCCCTAATTCAATATAACAGTGTCCTTATATAAAGGGGAAATTTGGACATAGAGGCCAACACACACCAAGGAGAACGCCATGTGACGATTAAGTCGGAGATGGAGGAAGGAAGCATCTACAAGCCAAGGATCACCAAAGAATGCTGGAAGACCACCAGAAGCCAGGGGAGAGGCCTGGGACAGTCTCCCTCCAAGCCTCAGAAGGAAACAACTCTGTGTGCTGCCAACACCTTGATCTCAGACTTCTGGCCTCCAAAACTAAGACACTAAATGTATGTTGGTTTGTTGTGTAGCCACCCAGTGTGTGATATTTTGTTAGGGCAGCACTAGCAAAGTAATCCATCCCTTATGCTCACTTCAACCTTTTGGTCCTCACTACTTATTCCGAGGCGGCTGGCCTGCCCCCAGGCCTCCAGCCCAGGGCAGTGTCGGAGGAATATCTAGAGCACCTCTCCAGCTTGCCTCCCTTGTGTGGCAATCAGTAAAGGTGGGATAGTTTCTGAAAAGGGTAGCATGTGCCCTTTTCATATTCCTGATCCTGCCCCCTCCCCCCCACACACACACTCATCAGAGAATGTTCTGTGGGACCCTCTAAGGAACAAAGAAACAAGAAGGTCTGTGCTTTCTAGGGTCACCTAACAGCAAGCACTCACAACAAAGGCTCCTGGCTGGGGGTAAAGAGGGTGCCTAGAGCAGCCTAGAGCAACTTAGCATGTGGGTGAGGTAGTATAGGACAAGAAAGGGCATCCTGAGGTGACATGTGGGGTATGAAACAGAAAGGTATGAGCCAGCCCAGGAGACTGGCTGGGCTTTCCTGGAACTGCTGACCCCAGAGACAGAGGAAAGGTGCTGACATTGGCAGGAGGAGCTTTCAAGTACCAAGGTCGACTTCCCCTGACTTTCCATCTTTTAGCCAATGTGCCAAGATTGGCCCCAGCCCTTTGCTTCCACTGGTCCCTGGCTCTGTTCCAGGGGAGGATGTGTGTGTATATATACATATATATATACACACATATATATATGAAATATACACACACACATATAAAATATATACACATATATAATATGCATATATTATCTTTAAGATGCAGGGTACAAGTCAGGACTAGGTACATGAGTAGTCTATGTACAGGTGAAGTTTGGGCCTCCCATTGGTCCTCACTTTGCCTGGTTTAGTATCAGGTACCCAAAGGGATTGGCAGTAGTGGGATACTGCCAGGGGAGGGAGCAGCGGGTGCACAACATCAATAAGGGTACCTGCTCTGAAACCAGGCAAAGTGGGGACCAAAGAGAGGCCAAACTTTACCTGTACAATGACCACTTGTATACCTAATCCTGAATTGTACCCTACAAGTGGTCATCACACAAGTAAAGTTTGGGCCTCCCATTGGTCCCCTCTTTGCCCAGTTTAATATCAGGTACCTTTACTGACATTGTGTTCCCCACTCCCCACGCCTGGCAGTATCCCACTACTGCCAATCCCTTTCTTATAGCATTATGGCAAATGTTTAGGGTGTCTGCTTATGAGTGAGAACACATGGTACTCGGTTCTTTCTTTCTGTAATACAACACTGAGTATTATAGATTCTAAATCCATCCAAGTTGCTGTGAAGTCCATATGTTTGTCCTTCTTTATAGCTGAGTAATATTCCATCGTAGGTATGTACCACATTTTTTCCAATCCAGTTTCAATGACACATCTTTAAATTTTAAAAAAAAAAGTCAGGTCTGTGGAGCGGGGTATGGTGGCTCACACCTATAATCCCAGCACTTTGGGAGGCAGAGGAGAGAGGATTGCCTGAGCAAGACCAGCCTGGGCAATTTGGTACGAACTTGTCGTACCTTCAAGACCAGCCTGGGCAATTTGGTACGAGCTTGTCTCCACAATTAATAATAATAATAAAAAGGAAAAAAGGATCAGGCATCTTTGGTGATGTTATATGTGTCCCCCATTCTTGGTGATGTTATACGTGCCTCCTTCCCTACCCTAGCAGTGTCCTGCTACTGTCAATCCCTTTTGTATAGTGTTATGATAAATGTTCAAGGTTCACTTATGAGTGAGAACGTGTGATATTCACTTCTTTGTTTCTGTGATAGATCACTGAGTATGATAGACTCTAAATCCATCCAAGTTGCTGTGAAGACCACAGGCTAAAAAAAAATGTGGTACATACACATGATGGAATATTATGCAGCCATAAAGAAGGATAAAATTATGGACTTCACTGTTCCTTTTCATCACAACTTTGGTCTTTACACTCAAACTTAAAGGTTGGGTGGCAGTGCTGGCCTGTCCTTCTGTTGCCCTCTCTTCCAGGTCATGTGTCTTTACCAGGAAAAACAGACAATCTGTGATGTCTGTTAATCAGTTAATTAGACAAAGAAGTCAGAACAGGAATGGAGCAACCTGCACAGGCACAAGCTTGTAACCCAACAGTCTTTATTTGCTAACACAGCCCCTCTGCCCCGAGCCCTCTCCACCCAAGTTTCCTCTGACGCCCTCTGCAGGTCGTCAAGGCTTGAGCGATGGGGAGGAGACTGGCAGATTCAAACAATGACGAAAAAAGAAATCCCTTGATGCAAAGTCATCAAGGGAAACCATCAGCCTGAAGAACTTCTAGAAGAGCCCCTGACCTAGACATTTAATTCTACAGTTTCTCTTTTTGTTTAAATTCTGTGCTTTATTGCGAACAGCATAGCCTCATTGATGTAACTTTGTGCACTTTGGGCACTGTTATTTTTCCCACAAAGCTTTAAAAGCTTGTCAATTAAATATGATTGCATCCTATATAAACCAGAGTTACTTTTTTCCTCCCACAAATACATATCTGATTTTATATTATCCTTAATAGAAATTCCTGTGCAGGAATTTCTCTTCCATGAAATGAGGGTTGGAGTCCGATTTGCTTTGTGTTCAGTCAGTACCTGGCCCCTGTACTTGAGATATCACCACTCACACACGCAGGAATTAAATGAATTAAACGCAGGGGTGGATGATGAAAAATCTCCTCCGACAAGTGAAGTATTTGGAGATTTATCAACATCTCTAGGGCACTCAGAACTTCTCCAGGTTACCTCTGAAATGCACAGGATTTAGGAGGGATTAAGAGAAACCTGAAAATCTCTAAGAATGCAAGAAAACAATTAATGACTTGGAAAATAGGACTCTTTAAGGCAGGTTAGGAATGTGGTCATATAACAGGAGACTGTTGAAGAAATGAGAATACTTTAAGGGGCCTTTGAGTCTGGAATGAAAACATCCATGTCTAATCTTTTTTACTCTTTCGTTATTAAAACAAAGCAACTGCTTCTTCCCCATCAGCCTCTTTCCTCTTGGTTTCTACTCAATGGTCCTATCCCTTCCTACGTCCATTTAGTGTTCATCAACTCAGAGATGCATGTCTCTGATAGCTTCCCAGTGGTTCCCTGTCTTAATTGTCATAACACTGTGGAGATGGTGAGGTGGAGAATTCAGTGGAACATGACCAGATAAGCAAGTAACAATCCTCCACCCACCCACCACTCACCCACATTCATGCCTAATATCTCAGAAGCATCCTTCTCCATTGGTAGTATCTCCTACATTGGCCCTAGTGCAGTCAGGTTATAGTATCACTACTTTATCCCCAATCCCCATAACACACCACCATGTCTGTTCCCTACGTGATCACCTATATCAAGGAGACCCTTTCCCATCCCCAGACACATTACAGCTTCATTCTGAGAGATCTAGCTCTTTGCTCTGCCTCTCCATGGATCCAGTCTCCTTCCAGTCCTCAGGGAGCAATCCTTCCTGTAAGTGCCAGCACCGGGTACGCAACAGACTGTTCACAAAGCACTTGGACCTGTGTGAAAATTTATATTTTCATGTGAACATACTTTATCTTTGCAACTCAAGTGTAGTCTTCCTGGAAGTTGATGGACTCAGCACATGATTCATATTCAATGAGTCTTTACTTACATGAAGGATTGTGGCCAGTCAGTCCCTATGGAATTTGAGAGTAGAATAGGGGGAACTGAAATAAGAAGCATGTGGATGAAACTTAAGAAAGAACAATTCTAATGCATTACTAATTGTGCTACTTCTGCTTAATCATACTTCTCCAGCATGTTGGCAGACACTTCAATATTCCCAAGAAATATATATCACAAGCAGACAGATGAGTACCATAGAAACCATGTTTGCCTCTATACCAGGTGCTAGGGTTACAACAGTGATCCAGAGTTCACTTCTACCAACATGTGGTGGTCCACCTTCATCTGGTAAACCTGTAAAGCAGTAAAACAGGCTGGTCTCACCTGCTTCTCTCAACGTTGCCCTGAGTTTTGGTCCTTCCCAATTCTGCATCCGCCCGCCACTCACCCACATTCACACCCAGTGCCTCAGAAACATCTTGCTCCATTGTGTAGTGAACCATCATTTACCTTTATAACACAGGCTGTCAGTCCTGACTGCTTGGGCCCCAGAGATTAATGTAACTGGTCCAGGTTAGACCCAGAGAGATGCACTTTTTTTTTTATTCAAGGGATACATGTGTGAGTGTACTATATAGGTGTACTATGTGATGGTGAGACTTGGGCTTCTACTGAGCCCATCACCCAGGTGGTGAACATAGTACCCACCGAGTGGTTTTTCAACCCTAATTCCCCCCTCCTCTCCACTTTAAGAGTGCCGGTTTCTGTTTTTCCCATCCTTGTGCCTATGCATATACAATATTTAGCTCTTGCTTATTAGGGAAAGCATGTGGTATTCAGTTTTCTGTTTCTTTTTGCTCAGGTTGATGGTCTCTAGCTGTTATCCACATTGCTGCAAAAGATATGATTTTTGTTTTTTTTTTTTATGGCAGTGTATATATACCACACTTTCTTTATCCAGTCCACTGTTGGTTCCATGTTTCCAATATTATGGTTAGTGCTGCAATAAACATGCATGTACAGGTGTCTTTTTGGAAGAGTGATTTGTGCTCCTTTGAGTGTATACCCAGTAGACAGATTGATTGGTCAAATGGTAAATCTATTTGTATTTATTTAAGAAATCTCCAAATTGCTTTTCTCAGGGGTTGAACTTGCTTACAGTTCCACCAACAGTGTGCAAATGCTCCCTTTTTTCGGCAACATCTGCTGTTTTTGACTTTTTAATAAGAATCATCCTGACTGGTGTGAGATGGTATTTCATTGTGGTTTTGATTTGCATTTCTCTGATGATTAGTGATGTTGAACAGTTTTTCAAGTGTCTGTGGGCCACGTGTATGTCCAGACAGTAATATATTTGTAAAGTCCCCACTGTTTCTAATATACATCCAGAGAAAAGAGCCATTGCACCTCCCCTTCTGCCACAATCAGAGCAGGGGAGGGAAGGAGGGGTCACACACTCCTATTTCTAGGGTTCTTCCCTTTGTTCTAAAGGCTGAGAGTATGGACAGACTCTACACAAGGTTTGTGTGCAACTCCAAGGAATGCTAATTGTGAGGTGGGAAATTTAAATGACTCACAATATGATGGTACAAAGATTCAAGAGAACTAATAAGCTCTTCACAGAGGATTCTCTCACAGGCACACCCCAGATCCTAGGTTGCTTCCCAGTGCTGAGGTCAGCTAACCCTTTCTTCTGAAAGTAAATCTCTCTCCAGTCCTTCAGTTTTCAATTCACCACACGTGTTACCTCTGGATATTGGCCTCAGCATTTCACCCAACCCTTCTGCTCAACAGGGAAATCTTTGAGACTCTACTCTTTTCATAATCTGACTTGCTCAGTCTGTAGTAACCTTACTGGTGCTTTGAACAGATCAGTCCAGGGGCCTTAATGATCACTTCACTTTAATGTTCTTCACTGAGACCCAGGAAAGGCTTAGAAAAAGTCTACAAATACTTTTCTCTGAACACCATGAACATCCCTCATTCATTAATACATAAAATATCTACAAGTCTTCTCTCATGCTTCTAGACAATGTCCAGGGGTCTACCAATGCATTAGAAATGACTTGCCAAACAGAACACCTGCCCTTAAGGGTTGCCTTTTTGCACCCAAAGACCCTGAAAACCTTGGTTTATCAACCCTGGCTGCATATTAGAATTACTTAGAGAGCTTTGAAAAATTGCCCAAGTCTAGACCATAAGACAGTTCAGTTAGTTGAGAATCCCTGGAGATGGTACCCAAGCATGTCTGGGAGTCACACTTGCAGAAGCTTTGAAAGCAAAATGTCTTCTTACCTTGCAACAGGGTACCTTCCCTCCCACTCGCCCAAAACAGAATAAGGAAACATATGAGCTTAAATTTTTGACCCCTCTGTATTGAGCAAATCTCTGGAGGCAGGGTAAGTCGATGTATTTTTATTCTCAGTTATACAAAGAGGTTTAAGATACAGCCCTGTTATGGGCTGATTTTTGTCACCCCAAAATTTATATGTTGAAGTTTTAACTCCTAAAACCAAAGAGTGTGATTTTATTTGGAAATTGGACCTTTAAAAGACGAGACTAAGGTTAAATGAGATCATTCGTTTAGCCTCTAATTCTTATAAGAATTGTATGTCCTTAAATGAAGAGAAGATTAAGAAACACACCAAGTGAGGACCATGTGAAAACACAGGGATAAGATGGCTGTCTACCATTCAGGGAGAGAGACCTCATAAGAAACAAACATTGAGATGCCTTTATCTTAGAAATCTGGTCTCAAGAACTGTGAGAAAATAAATTTCTGTTGTTTAAGCTACCCAGTCTGTGGTACTTTGTTATGGAAGCCCTAGCAAACAACTACAAGCGCCTATTTTCAAGTAGCTGGCAGCAAGAGTTTAACACCCCCAAAAGACTCGCAATGAGTGAATGACAAGACTCAAACCTAGATTTTGACACCAGGAGGTTGTGGAGTCTTTTTCCCAAAACTAAGAGCACACAAATATCTCTTTCTGCCAAAAAAGTTGCAGAAGCTTTGAAATAAAATGTTTTCTTTAGCTGGAGTCTTACTGGAGGCAAAAAAGAATGAACCATGTTTCTAAGAGCTCCCAGGTCACTTACATCCCCAGGGGCCTAAGAACGCTAACTCTGTCCCCAAAGGGCCTTCCGGTTCCCTCAGAGGCCCTAGCTGTCCCTGGACCTTGATGTGGTGGAGGACTGCCTTCCCCACTCTCTGGAACCGCCCCTCTCGCTTTCTAGGCCAGCTTCCCATTCAGCCTGTATTCAGAAGCTCCCTGTGTGGGGTGTGACATGCATGAATGCTCTCAACAGAGCAGCTTTATCCAAAGCCTGAAACTGTGACAAAAAGGACATCTTCACCTGTGAATTAGCTTGATTTTTCTAGCTGCCACTGCTGACTTCTCCATCGAAAGGCCCGGCCTGTATCCAAACCATGGCTCTGAAAGCTGGAACAACATTCTCCAGACAATAGAAGGCCTTTTTTTTTGTTTTTTGTTTTTTTTTTTTTTTTTTGGTGTGAAATGTCCTCTTTTGGCAGGCAACTTGAAAAATGCTCTTTTAAAGAACTGAGTTGTCAGTATAAACATCTAAATGGACCTTTATTAGAATTATTTTTTTAAAAAGGCTACTTAACATGTAATTGGACCATTCTTCATGCTTAAACACACTGTTAAAATCATGTCAATAGCTAACTTAGAAACCCATGGTAAAAGTTTTATCTGCAGGCTCCATTTTATAGCCTGGTAAGATGAGATCACATCAGTCTCTAAGTCTTGCAAAAAATGATAGATTGAAATTTGCCCAGGTACCTCTACATCAGTTTTTCCTCTCAGGATTACCGAAATTAACTAATGGAAAAGTCACTCTAACAAGATCATCCCATAAAAGTTTGTTCCAAGCAGGAAGGAGAGATGAACTCAAGTCCCCCTTACCCCAACGTGGTTCAGCTTCCACTTCCCTCCCTAATCCTAATATTCATAGTACTGTTTATTATCAACCACTTTATGGATCTCTAGTTAATATTTGCTCAGGGCTTATGTTGATTTCTCAATACATGCAATTTTCTGGTTTCATCTTTATCTTCAAGGATTAGATTGGATCGAGCTGCCTTGTAGTAATTTAGTTTTTATCTTATGCCTTACAGTTTTATGTTCTTGTAATAGCACTTGCTTTTCCTTTTTTATTTAATTAAATATATCTTATTTCACAACCACAGCATTTTTTTTTCAAGTTTATTTATTTAACAGCTGGCAGGGTGCTGGTGTTTTGTAGAGGAAACCACGCTGGGTATTTTTAGACATTCAGAAGTTGGGGAGTGCTCCAGCTGAGAAGAGGGAAGAAAAATCTGAACTTGGGAGATGAATGCTCTGAGATTAAACTTGGATTGCTTTGGTTGCATGATGGAGTTCCACAGATTAAGTCCTTAAAACAAAAACAGAAACAAAAACAAACAACCAAAAAAAAATGTGTTTAGAAGTATGTTCAAGAAGGAAGCTGCAAGATTCAATCTTTGCTCTTCTAAAGAGAAGCTGGCGCTGCCCATTGGCTCAGCCTGTATGGAAATACCGGGTAAGGATAATGCCTTAGGAAAGTGGGTACACATTACCACAGGGGGCTCTCTAGATAAGTTCCATAAGGACTGAAATGCCAGTGACAGGATTCAATACTTAGCTGGGCTCCTCAGCTCTCCTTTCACCATGCTGACCTTACTAGGCTGCTTCCAGGCCTGAAGCAACAGCAACAACATCACAAAACCTTGGGCTTAGGGTGAGTCAAGTGAGGCACTCAGGGAGCAAAATTTAATGACACTCATACCCAGGGTCAGGTAAAGTTTGTATGACCATGAGAGTGAGCACCTCCCTAAGCTTTACACACTACACATCCTGCCTTGCTGTACCCTCCCAGAAGTATTCCTTTTGTAGGCCACTACCACACTGAAAGGTCACAACTGGAGTGTGGTTGCCCATCCTAAGTTTCGTGCTGCTCCTGCACCTGGATCACTTGGAACTGGCAAGAAATAACTTTCCTCAATCCTGATTGGGGAGCCTTTGCTCCACCCTCTTCCTATGAGAAGCACCATCATTCTTTCAGGTTCTGAGCAAGAAAAACCATAGAAGAGTCTCCAATATTTCACACTCATCCAGTTTGATCATCACATCTTGCTGTCTTCTGTGGTATCTCCCCTTCTTTCTAGAGCCATGGCTTCCTGCTTTAAGTCAAACTGGCATCATCTCACAGTTGGATTATTGTGCCAATTTCCTAAATAGTTCTGTGCCTCCAGGTCTGCCCACCATCAGCTGCAAAGCTTAGTCCCTGAACCAGAAGCAGCCACATTACTTAAACACATGATAGCAATGCACATTCTCAGACCCATGCCAGGACTACTGAATCAGAACTCTAGAGGTGGAGAGGTGGGATTCCGTAGTCAAGAGCTAGCCTGCCTCCCAGGTGATTCTGATGCTTACTATTGTTTAAGAATCACTTTTCTATAGGACACAAATTAAGCTAAAATTGATGCTTTCTTTTTTTTAATCTTTATTTTAGATTCAGGGAATATACATGCTTGTTGGTTACATGGATACATTATGTAGTGGTGGGGATTGGGTCTCAAGTGACCTATTTTTCAGATAGTGAACATTGTACCCCATAAATAATGTCTCAACCCTCAGCCGCCCCCCCCCCCACCTCCCTTCCCTTATTGGTGCCCCTAATGTCTGATTTTTCTATCTTTATGACTGTTTAGCTCCCACATATGAGTGAGAATATGCAGTGTTTGCTTTTCTGTTTCTGAGTCAGTTCCCTTAGGTTGATGATCTCCAGCTTTATCCATGTTGCTGAAAAGGGTATGATTTTATTCTTTTTTTATGTCTGTGTAGTATTACATGGACTATATATATATCACATTTTCTTTATCCAGTCAATTGTTGGTGGGCACTTAGGTTGGTTCTGTGATTTTGCTATTGTGAATAGTACTGCAATGAACATATGAGCACGGGTATCTTTTTTACTTGTTGATTTCCTTTGGGTTGATTCCTAGTAATGAGATTGCCGAGTTAAATAGTAATTCAATTTTTAGTTCTTTGAGAAATCTCCATACTGTTAAAATTCTTCACTGCCCACCTCAAGATGAAGGTCAAACTTGCGAACCTGGCTCTCCATAAACTTTTCAATATATCTTCATGCTACATCTTTGGTCACATCCCCTACTGCCCTCTTAGCTATAACTCAAGCCCCATCAAGCTGCTCTCCAGACTGATCCCTGAATGGGACAGCTTCCTCCTCAGCTACCGTCTGTTCTCCAGGAATAGCATCCATGTGTCCAATAACCATTTTTTCCTGCTGAAAGCACAACTCCAGCAGGGTTGAGGCTCTGGGAATGGGTTAACCATTCAGGGACAATAGACAAGGCTGAAAGTAGAAGGCAGGATGCCTTGTGCTGAGTGCCACCACCAGACAACAGTGTTGTAGGGTAACTTCCCTGCAATGCAACAGCTCATTGGACATTTAGGGGGGAAAAAAACAAATCCTGTGAAGAACTAATGGAAACGAGGAAGTCAGCGTATCCAAGTCTAAAAGCAAATGTGGAGAGAAACTTCCTGGGACAGAAAGTAGAGTACAAACAGGTTTTTTAAATAAAGACAAAAATGGGAGAAGGGTTGGAACCAACGCTTACCCATGCTAAGCCCAACCCAGAGCCTAATGCCTTCCTTCAATGGCCCTCTAAAATCCTAAAGTCAAACAACCAGCCCAGGGTCCATCCAGTGACTGCCTCAATGCATTTTCTCTCTTTGCTGACTGTTGTTGAAACAGGAAAGTCAAAAAGGCCCTTCTCTTAAGCCCTTGATCCAAAGACCCAGCTACATCATTTTGGCAGAGTCAATATATGCCGAGCCAGTCACAGAAAAAACACAGGAGGCATCAGTGCCCATGAAGGAGCACAGAGTTGGATGCGGGAGCCCAAGTCTCCTAGCCACAGATCTCACCAGACTCGAGACCACGCCCAGCCCCAGTGTACTACTGGAATCCAGGGTCTGGTTTTCACTTTGCTGAGTTTACACATAATGAGGTCGCTGCATCAACCTCTCTGTAAAAGCCCATTTGACATTGTGTCTGAGCACTGCTCAGATAATCCCCTCTGTCCCCAGGCATGATGAAGTGGTCACCTGAAGTCCCAGTATTTGCAGAGAAACTGCTATTAAGTCAATTTTCATGTCCCAAACCCTGCCAGTTACCGCCATCCTTCCCTGCTGGAGCCGAGCTTCTACTCCTCATCTTGGGGCAGTCTGGGCAGGGGAGGGAGGGTGCTTTTGAACTTTTTCTTTTATAGTCTAAGGTTTTCAAGGGTGTTCTGCCTTTCAGATTTATTTCAGCAAGTTTCTGTTAATTGTGTTTTCAATTAGTTATGTTTAAAACATCTTGAGATTTGGGCAACTGAAATTGCAGTGCATTAATAATTATTAAACAGAGGTTCTAATCCATTATTTATTGAATAAATTTTTAATACTAATGCAGAATCCATTGTCACTGCCACCATGAGTTTGGCCATTAAGGAAAAAGCTGACGAAAGGAAACTGAAGCGCCAGGATTCCTAAATGAAAGCCCGTGGAGCAGAGCTTCCTAGAGGAAGGATTGGCAGCTGTTTCTCTTTCATGTCTGTTTAATCAAGGCTTTGTTGCCTAGAGAGAGAGAGTTCCCACATAGTAGGTACTCAGTAAATGTTTGTACAAGGAGCGAATGAATGCATGAGTAAATAAATGAATGTAAGAAGAATTAAACCAGGAGACATTTTTTTAAAAAAAGGTCTAAGCTCCTTTCTATTTTAACCATTAACAAATACTTACAGAGCATTCAGCTAGGTACTGAAGTGTCCGTGATGGATAAGACAATAATCCCTTCCCTCTCAGTCTGACAGATCATCATAATACATATTTAAATATAATTATGATAAAATGTGGTAATCCAAGGTGGAACAGAAGCCCAGGTGAGGGGGTGACCCTGGCTGGAGCAGTCAGAGAAGGCTTCAGTAAAGAGATAATGTTAGATACTAGAGGCTGATTTTTTTCAGATGTAGAAATGAGGAAAGGGTAAGACAGCAAGTCTATTTTGGGGCACATGCAAAGACAGTATGACACATAGGTGGGCATGTTCAAGAGCATCCAGAATTTGCTCGGGAAATGAAGAAGTGAGGTTGGAAAGGCGGATGGGAACAAGAAGGTGAGAACTTTGTAAGCCATGATAAGAAGGTTGGTTTTCAGTCTACAGACAAATCCACGGGTGGGTGTTAAGCAAAGCACCGATTAGTCAGATTTTTAATCTCAGGGCCAGCATACCAAATCATGCTCTGATGAATAATCTAAGCAATATTTTGAGGAATCTTGGCTAAAGTTGCAGCAATGGGGGAGGAGAAGGGGTGAGATTAAGCGATTTAATATCTAGAAGTGTAAAATAGACCCCAACTCTAGGTAGAGGGTAAGGAAGGCAGAAGAAAAAGCCAGAGATGTCCTAGTGTTGGCTATTGTGGTTTTGAGAAAAGAGGGTTAGGGTGATATGTGTTGGAGGAAGTATGGTGACAGATATGAAGAAAAGTTTTGCAAATGATAACTTTGAAGTCCCAATGGGCTATCCAGATGAAATGTTCAGAAAACAATTAGATGTACCAGTCTGGAGGTCAGTAAAACATATGGCTTGAGTTATAGGTGGGGAATCATTCATACAGTGTAGTCATGTCAAGCATTTGTTCAGAATACACTATTCCTAACACTTAGCTAAATAAACCTCTTGCTACAGAGAGGCATTAAAAATGATTTCCAATAGAATTTTTAAAAATAAAACCTAATTAAACATAGGGAGAGTCTAATGTCTCTATTTAGGGCAAGGAAAAAGATACAATAAGAAAAGAAAGCAGTGGAATGAACAAAAGAGACCTTTGGGATTCTTGCCAGTCTTGGACTTCACCCAAAATGGATGCATTGATCAATCAATATTACAAAGCACCACCTCAAAAGCTGGAGAAAACCAGAGATGCAAAAGTGACATCATTCAAGCCCCTCTCAGCCTCATCAAAATCTCTCAGAAGCTTTGAGTCCTAGCTACATCCCTCTGTCCCACCCTCTTTCCAAAACCGTCTCTGGACATTGAGACTAGAGAGCCTCTACTCCCCTGATCACCTTTAGTTCTGCCTACCTCTGACCCACACCTTGCATCAGGATTGTTAACATGTCCTGTTCAGCCATGTACTGCCATACTCTAAGCCTGTGCAATTTGGGTTCCTGGAAAATCACAGCCCATCCCCACCCCCACTCATAGACTCTAGCAAGGCCCAGCGCAAAGTTGAGCCTTAGCATTTTGCTCTGGTAATTTCTGGTTCCCCAGGAATAGTGTTCTAGGAACCTCCATTTCCATACTGCCCTATCTCCAGTGTGCTCAGCTTGGCCAACACAAAGATAGGCAAACATTAGGTGCTCAGTGAAGACCCATTGAATTCATGGCCTCACACACTTGCTATGTCAAGTTCAAGACAGTCCTGAGATTCAGAAAGTTCTCAAATATCCCTCCAGCATCAGCAGGACTCTGAGTCTCTGGCTCATGCAGCCTTGCCAACTGGAGAGAGGAGAGAGAGGGGAGGGGTAGGTGAAATGGATTAGATCCAGCAACCCTCTGCCTTCCCTCCCAGAGACATTGCTGGAAATACTTTAGAACGGACACGCAAAAGGACAAAAGACACAATTTCTGTGCACATGAAAGACATGCAGTTAAAAGGCAGGAGGTGACCACACCCACCTCCAGCTGAGATGCATCTTGGGCAGTAGACTCTGAAGTAAAACCTGCAGGAGTGGGCAGGCCAGGACACGAAGAAGGTTCCCATGCAGGATGCGGAGGGGTAGGAAGTAAGCCACACTAGGACACCATCTCCAACTTTTCAACAAAATCCACGACTCCCTTTGTCTCTCACACAATTTTTATCCCTCTTCTCATTTCCCCATCTGCTTCCTAGATCTATGGTACTTGAGGCTAGGAATCTAAATGTTTCACCTGTGTATTTTCCATGATGCCTAGCAAAGTGCATGGCACATGGTAAACTCACAATAAGTTGTTATTGAATGAATAAAGGAACTCTATTTTTTATTTTTTTAAAAAATATTTACTATGAAATAGTCGAAGATTTCACAAATGAGTTTTAATTTCTCCTAATCCATCACCAAGTTGACAAGAAAATACTAAACATTACAGTGTCACATGCTACTCATACTATTATGTAACTTTCTGAATACATTCCACATACCCAAGGGCATCAGAAAGAGCAGTGGGGACAAGCAGGTACAAACTTGAAGGCCATTACATGACTGCATGGTTTTTAAATTGTATCTGTTATTTGGGTCAGTGTCTTCCAGGAGAGGCTGAGAATCCATTAATAACACTTGGATTTTAGGAAAAATTTTTTTAAAGGAAAATGTTGTACCTTGTGAACATTCTGTGTCCTCAGAGAAAAAAAGACAAGGAAAAAAAAAACCTGCAGCCAATGTACTCATGAAGAATTGAGTTGGTGCAAGGAAATAAAAATGAGAATGAATTTAATGTTGGTGTTGTTATAACCAATTACCAATAAGATATTTTTACGTTTTTTCTGTGCAAAGGAGGAAGGAAGGAACGGTAGTCTTCATTAAAGTTACACCAGCTAGCAAACAGTAGAATTGAAATATTTCTTTTTTTAGCTTCAGGATATAGCTATACCATGCTACAGAGAGAGACAGACCACTGTCATATTTGATGTATAAATTAATGATTTTTAAAATAATAATGACAATAACAAAAAAATATGGAAAGATCTTAAAGATGATATTATCTAATCTGACTTACACAACCTTGCAAGTATCACTATCAGTGCCCCTTTCTACAGGTGACAAGTTATGGCCCCCAACATTAGATCTGGGACTCAGACGCATGCCTTCAGACTTCAGTCTTGTGCTTTTAACTCCTCTGTGTGGCTTGGAGAATGTTCTGATGGAAAATCCCCTGGTGGTCTGGTAAATGGTGGCCATTCTTATTCTGAGGTCCCAGGTCACAAAGAAAACCAGAGTCATAGAGATACCAGGGCCTCATTTATCCACCTGAAACTTGAGTCCTGTGATTAGCAGCCCGACACATTCACCTTCTCCAAGCATAGGTTCAGGGTGGAGCTGGCCCCACTTGAAGCCACAGAGGGAGTTCGTCTGGAATGGGGCTGCCCAATGGTCCCTAAAAAGGGTGGGTCATACTTGAAACTCAAGAATCGGCTGTGTTTCCTGACTTTGGCTCCCTCACCTACCTTGGGGAGGTGAATCTCCTCTTTCTCTCTCTCAAATTTACTTTCTAATTAAACTATATTTTCTAATCAAAAAAAAAAAAAAAAAGAAAGAAAGAAACTCAAGAATCAGAGAGAGAACCTCACTTCTGAAAGTATTAAACCTCCAAGAGGCAATGTCAATAGGTTGTCCCTAGATCGAATCTCTAACCCTGTGACCCTCTACTCTCCCATCCTGCAGCTGCACCAGCATGCTCACTGTAAAGTGGGAAAGAAAGACTAACAGCACAGGCTTGCTGTGAGCACATGCTAGGAAAAAAGAGCAAGAACAAGCACTTGTCAATGCAGGTCACCCTGTCTGGGGAAGACAAGTCCAAAGATTGTCACTCCCCTGCTTCTTTCCTCCTTACAGCTGACCTTGAACCCCAGGGCAGAGTGTACAAGAGGTCCAGGATTCAGGATGCTTTCCAGCCTCCGAGTAAAACTCCAACCTCACTCTGCCCAACCTGTGCATGGTTCCTAAAGCAGGAAGCACACCCGCCTGTTTGTGCTGATTACACTGTGTTGTTCCACTTCTAATTAGGCCCATCCTGCCCTATTACAGACAATGAAAGTCTGTCTTAAACGAAACCCCATCTCTTTTCCCCTGACTACACTAAACCTCCTCATTTCTCTTTTCCTCCTGTGCAGTTAGGAACTTAAGTCTGCTTGGAGCTAAATGACCCAGTTAATACAGCCTAGATAGCTGACCGTCCTGTGCTCACTTAAGAATAGCCCTCACAATACAGGGGCTATTACACATGGCATCATTTTTTATTCTGTTTGTAGTTTACATTTCTAGACCGGGAACCCAAGAGGCTGTGGGTCTGGATCCCCAAGGGGAGCCAGGATCACCTTAAGTGTGACCTCACTTGTCAAACGGTCCTTCTCCCCACAGGCTGCGATGGATGAGCAAAAGGTTTATCTTGTTTATTAAGGGAGCAATGCTTTATCTTTTAGAGAAACACACTGAAATATTTATAGATGAAATGATGTGATTTATGGGATTTGCTTCAAAATAATTTGGGAGGAAGGAAGTGTGATAGGGTGTGGGGGTGTGTATGGGGCAGGTTTGTCTTGGTTAAACACCATCAAGACTGGATGATGGAAACCAATGTGTTCAGTGAAAGATTCTGTCTACCTTTGAATGTACTTCAAATGTTCCATAATAAAATGCTACTTTTTAAATAGCAAGGTTTATATCTGAAAGGCTAGAGGAAATAGTCCTTAAAAAGCATGTCTTTAATTAAATAAAACTTCAAGTTGTGTTTGGTGCCTCTTTCTCCAGTTTGGGCTGTTTTATTATCATTGTTTAACCTGGTTTTAACTTTCACTCTTAATCAGAGGACTTCTTTCTAATTTATCTAAATCTTTATTTCAAAAACAGTCCCTCCAGCACAGCTCCCAAATCGCAAGCCAGATTGACATCTAAAGCCTTTCTGGCAGCTAATCCAGCGCCTTTGTCTACCTTTGCCAGGAGCAGATCATTTTCTTACAGGCCAATTTAGATTACAAGTGACCCCACTATTTTCTCTGGTTCACTTTTGCCGCGTTGTCCTGCACCTCCCTGTTCAGGAAAAAGCAGAAAAAGAGAAAGGCAGTGATCACAGTCATGCTTGTGACCTTAATCTCCTCTGGAAAATGTTCTAATTGACTGGCAAAACATGAGAATCCCTTCTCCACTGACCCACACCCATATGTAAACTGCTGTTTGGACCCTGGTGCCTTATCTCTGGTACTTCTGTTTACCAACCCACAATATACCCAAATTATGGGCCTGCATCTTGGAGGAAGGAGCTTATTACACAAAAGCTTATTACAGCAAACCTGATTCTGTTAAATCACAGAAAAGGCCTCACCACCTCTGTCAGGGTTTTTCTCTCTAAACCTCGCTAACTGCTCAGTCCCATCCAATCTCTACCCACGGCTACAGTCTTGATATTCCCATTCTCATTCTAGCCCTTTACAACCATGAAAGTGTCACCTTTTATGTAGTCCACACCTTTCCAACAAGAATAACCTTTCTAAAATGTATTTATATACAAGTTAATTGAAATTCTAGCCAGAAAAATGCATGCATGTATATGCATACAAACCACGTTGCCTTGGAAGAATCTGCCTAGTTTCTACCCACTTACCACTCAAGATCAGCACCAATGACCCCTCAGTCCAGCCACGTGATGCCCCATGCCTGATGCCACGCTGAGCACCACGAGTCAGGCATAATCAGAAGCAGTGATGGTGAAAACAGGCTTTAAGCCTTTGCCTTGTTTCTTTATGTGTCCTTGAAGATGAGAAATGACCCTTGGAAGTTTTCAGTGGGGGATCCCATCAGCCCAGTGCCCGGTGTACTCCAATCCCAGAGTGGAACAAGGGTGGAGAAGGGATATTTTTGAAACAGAGAAAGCAAGGTAAAGGGGCTGCACCCCTTCAAGGATAAAGTTGCTTCCCCTGTAGATCTCCTCTCCTTCTTCTCCCTTGCATGTTGCCTACCCCCTGGTTAATTGATCAAAGTATCAAATGAAGCAGTCAGAATGGAATCTGGAATCAGGTGTGAAATAATTGTTGGAAACATGGGGTGCCTCTGGCCTTTATCACATGTCATCCAGGAAAGTCAAACCTCCTGTTTACCACGACACCCAAGTAAATCATGTTCAATATGACCATGTCATAAAGCATTCACACACTCTGATTTTCTGAACAGGAAACAGCTCCCTGATATTTCTTCCAAGCATATTTTCTATACAACATTCCACATCCATCAGGCATAACGATAGGTTCAGATAAACAAAAAGAAACATGGTGGACTGCTCCATTGAGCCTCTCCCTCAGTCCCCAAGATTCACCCATTATAACTTAGGAAGAGCCTTTGTCTTGGACTCCCACCAGCCACATCTTTAGGACACAAGCCTGGATGTCAGTGAGCAGGGGATAATCAGACTTCTGGTAACTCTAAGTTTCTACCCAAGAAGTGAGCATATGTGGCTGATAACACTTTAATATGTTTCAGCAACCTCCAAGCCCTTCATCCTCACCCAAAGAGTCAGGCTACTGCTACTTTTTCCCCAGCTAAGCTGCAACAGACAAACAGAACACCCCACAGCTTTTTCACTTTTGTACCAAACCAACCTCATTTGCAGTTCTCACTCCCCTCCGAACAACTGAAGCCACTACAGTCTGCTGATCTGTGGGGACAGGGACATACAAGCAATACGGTGGGCAATTGTTAGAGGGGATGAAAGCAACAGTCCTACAAGAAAGAGCCAACTAGTGTATCTGAAACTTAAGATACCAGTCCCCTCCTGCTAAGAGAGTTTGACCTGGTGGAGGACGCTGGACTTTTTTTCTCTATTTATTTTAAAGATGTGGCAACTGAGATTCAAAAAAGGAAATTAAAGTTTTAACAATAGATATCAGCAGATGACTTGAAACATAATGGTCATTCAATAAATATTCATTTAATTAATTAGCAAATGAAAATAAGACAATCAGAAATATATATCAGCCGGGCTCGGTGGCTCAACCTGTAATCCCGCGCCTGGGGAGGCTGAGGTGAGTGGATTGCCTGAGCCCGCGGGTTCGAGACCCGCCTGGGCAGGCGAGACCTCATCTCTACAATAAATGAAAAAATTGGCCGGGCATGGTAGCGTGCGCCTGTAGTTCCAGCTACTTGTAAGGCTGAGGCGGAAGGATCGCTGGAGCCCAGCAGGTCGAGGCTGCGGTGGCCGGGAGTGGCCACTGCACTCCAGTCTGGGTGACAGAGTGAGACTCCAACTCAAAAAAAAAAAAAGAAATATATATCAGATCTCACCCTCTTCTTTGCATCTCCTCTTCTCAAAGAGTTCAGACCTCTAAATGTAGGATATGGTCGCTGTGAAATTCTTTTATCTTAATCCCAAAAGAGATGCTACTTGTTTCTGAAAACTGTCTGAGGAATATCTGGATTATATCCCAGAAAAGACATTCCCATTCTCAGCCCTGCTATCTGGAGTCTACTTCTCTCCAGATCCTGGCACAGGTCCTCCTTAAAATTAGGATCCTGGACCAAACTTGGCGGCTCACGCCTGTAATCCCAGCACTTTGGGAAGATGAGATGGGAGGATCACTTGAGGCCAGGAGTTCAAGACCAGCCTGGGCAACAAAGTGAGATCTCGTCTCTACAAAAATAAAAATAAATAAAATTAGCCGTGCATGGTGGCATGCATCTGTAGTCCAAGCCGCTCAGGAGGCTGAGGGAAGAGGATCACCTGAGCCCAGGAAGTCGAGGTTGTAGTGAGCCATGATTGTGCACTCCAGCCTGGGTGACATAGTGAGATTCCGACTCAAAAAAAAAAAAAAATTGGATCCTGAGTTCCCAGTGGGGATGAGACCTTTGAGGTTCACTTTCTTCTAGATAAGCACCCAGCCAACTGCAAAGGAAAATTTGCTGCATGTTTCTCCCACCTAATGGAAGTGGGCTTAACAGAGAACAGACTGCCAGCACCTGCCATCTCTACTGCATTCAGTCAGAGGCAGTGCCTCATAGTGTATTACTAAATTGAAGATTAAGAGCAAGTCCCCAAGTTGCTGCAATTATTATTAAATTTGTCACTGATTCCAGTCTAACTCCAGCCCTACCAAGACCCTCCACTCAGGTACTAAGGAGTAGCTCAAAGAGATGGGAAATCTGCGGTTTTCTGGTGTTCAGAACATGTGTCACTCTTCACATTGGGTGTCTTAGCAAGGGAGCTGAAATGGCACCTCAGTGCTACATGGTGTTCTTACAGTTTTCAAGGAATATTCCCATGATGCTATTGGATCCTCACAACCACCTTGTGAGGAGGGTGGGATGGGGGTTCATACCCTCACTATGTACGTGGCAATCCTGCATCATTCAGCATCATTCAGCAAGTCACCTGTGATCATAGATGAGTCACTGGCAGAGATGGTTTCAAATGCCAGTGTAGCCTCCACTGCCCCCTACTGAGATCGCTGTCACTCACGGCTAATGATTCATTTTTCTGGGCCCCCTATAAACTGAGAGATCAGAAAGCCTGCCTTGGCCTCTTTCCCCACTTTGCTCTTCGCATTGTCCTCCCAAATGATATCGAGCTCCCATCAATGAAGCCAGGTCAGCAGGTGTTAGCCCTTCCCTGCAGCCCGCTGCCTGTGCTGTCTGGGGAGCATGCCTGTCCAATGCATTCACAGATCTGTGTGGGGAGAATTATGTTCATAATGAGTGCCTCATTCTAATATACAGTATGTATTGTCTTCTTTAAGTCTTTTATGTGCCCTTTGATATAATTTTTTCATTTGTGTTTTATGCATTCTTCATTGGATTAATTTTTACACAATTTAATGTTTGTCAATATTGCAAATGGCACTTTATATTCTATTATATCCTCAAGTATATTACTTCTGATATAGAGAAATACTTATTTTATGTCTTTCTTGTTTCTGGAAATATAACTGAACTCTTTTCTGGACTATAACTGGAAATATAACTGATTCTAATAGTTTGCTGGTTCTGATAGTTTTTCTAAGAAAATGGTAGCAGTTTTGTATCTTTCTTGTTAATCAGCGTGTGTGTGTGTGTGTGTGTGTGTGTGTGTGTGTGTGTGTGTGTCTTTGAGTGTATGTGTTAATTCATCAGGCAGGATCTTCCTAACTGTGTAAACTGTAATGTTGATAGTAGGCATCCTTGTCTTATTTCCTATCTTAAAGGGAGTTGAGTATAAAGGGAGACAAATATTGGATGTTTGCTGTAGGTTTTTAGTGTAAGACTTTTATCAAATTGAGAAAATGTCTTTCTTTTCCTAGTTTTCCAAAAGGGTTGTCATCATAAACAAGTGTTGAATTTTATCAGATGCTTCTTCCCTGTGTTTATTAAAATAATATTTTTAAAGCAATATGGTAAATGACATTATAGATTTTCTGATTTAAAAGTGTGTCTACTTTTAAATTTACAAGTTAAATATCAAGGTCCTAGGACACCTGCTTCCAGCTAGGATACTAGGTTGGAATCGTTTGTGAGCTACTAATACTTCTACCGAAGGGCTATAAAAGTCAGGAAAAATATACCAATACCAAAAAAAAAGTCAATTTAGAACTTGAAAGGCAAAAATTTCTGAGCAAAGGAAGCAGAGGAAGTGAACTGACCATGTTTCCACTAGGAGAAATAGTCAATTCTTGACATACACACCTGGCAGAGAACCCCTGATAAGGAGTAGAGGGGGGAAATAAAACAGGTTTTGGCAATCTCATGCTGCTGAATGGATAAAAATTGAAGAAAAGTTGAAGGAAAATAGACTGAAAAAGATAAACCAGGAAAATACCAACCAAGAGAAGGCTGACATGCCCTATATCAGATATCAACACCTATCATAAGGCTACTGTAATTAAGACAATGTAGTGTCACCACAAGAGTAGACAGACCAATAGAACAGATGAGAATATCCAGAAGCAGGCCCACATGTACACAGTCACTTGACTTGGGACAAAATGCTACTGCAGTGCAGGAGAAAAAATATTGGCTTTTTCAATAAATTGTACTACATCAATTATACATCCAAATGCAAAAAAAAAAAAGTTAATGTCAACTCTTACCTCATACAATACACAAAGAATGAACTCCATATGAGTTATAGATTTAGATATGAATGATAAAGCAATAATGCTCTTAGGAAAAAGCAGGATAATGTTTTAAAGATCTTGGGTGAAGTGGGGACCAAAGTAAGAGCCAAACTTTACCCATACAATGATCATTTGTACACCTAACCCTGAACTGTACCCCACATCTTTAAAATAAAATTTTTTAAAAATATTTAAATGATCTTGGAACAGATAAAACTTTCTAAACAAAACATTTGTTTAGGTCTTTTTAAAATTTCTTTAAAATATATTTTATAATTTTCTAAGTATAAGTTTTGCATTGTTTGTCAAATTTATACCTAAGATTTTATCCTTTTTAATTTTATCCTTTTTAATTACATAAATTTTTATTTAATTTTATTTTTAGATGGTTTATCACTAGTGTATTAAGATACAATTGATTTTTGCATATTTATCTTATAGTCTGCAAACTTACCAAACTCATTTATTTGTTCTAGGTTTTTTTAGTGAATTTTTTAGAATTTTATATATACAAGATTATGTCATCTGCTAATAAAGATAGCTTTACTTATTCCTTTTCAGTATGGATACCTTTTCACTTTCTTGCCTAATTGCCCTGCCTAGACTTCAACAATGTTGAATAAAAATGATGAGAGTGAACATCCATGTCTTGTTCCTAATTTTAGGGGTAAAGTTTTTCACCATTAATTATATTACCTGTGGATTTTTCATAAGTGACCTCTGCTAGGTTGAAGTTCCTTCTAATCCTAGGTTTATTTAGCATTTTTTATCATGAAATGATGTTAATTTTGTCAAATACTTTTCCTGAACTTATTGAGATAATTATGTCGTTTATCCATTATTCTATTGATATGGTATGTAACACTAATTGATTTTTATATATTAAGCCCCTTGCATTCTTTGAATAAATCCCACTGGTCATGGTATATAATCTTTTCTATGTGTACTGGATTTGATCTTTTAGTATATTGGTGCGGATCTTGCCTTTATATTCATAAGGTATGTTTGTTGGTACTTTTATTTTTTGTGATGTCTTTGATTTTGATATCAAAATAATACTGGCCTTATAGAATGATTCGGGAAATGGTTCCTTCCCTTTTATTTCTTGGAAATTTTTTTAAAATATTGATATTAATTCTCCCTTAACTGTTTGGAAGAATTCACCAGTGAAGCAATATGAACCGGGACTTTTCTTTGTGGGTAGTTTTAAAAGTATGACTTCAATCTTTTTACTTGTTATAGATGTGCTTACACTTTCTATTTCTTGTTGAGTCAATTTTGATATTTGTCTCTCTAAAAATTTATCCATTTTCTCTAAATTATTTTATCTGAGTTGTCATGCAATTGCTCATCGTGTTCTCTTATAATCCTTTTCAATTATGTAAGGTCAGGAGAGATGTTCTTTCTTTCACCCCTGATATTAACAATTTGAGCCTTCCTGTTCTTCTTAAAGATTTGTTAATTTTCTTGATATTTTCAAAGAAACAACTTTTGTTTTTGTTTATATTCTCTCCATTATTTTTTCATTCTCTATTTGATTCATTTCTGCTTTCATTTTTATTATTTTCTTTCTTCTGTTTGCTTCTTATTTTTTCAGTGTCTTAAAATGAAAAATTAAGTTAGACTATATGAGATCTTTCTTCTTTTTAAAATATAAGTAATTAAAGTTACAAGTTATTCTTTAAATACTGCTTTAAGTTTTTGTATGTGTGCCTTCATTTTCATACGTCTCAAAGTATTCTCTAATTTCCCTTTTGATTTAACTCATTGTTTATTTAGAAGTGGGTGTTAAATTTCCTCATATTTGTTAATCACCATTTTTTGCTATTGATTTGAGATTTCATTCTATTGTGATCAGAAAGCATACTTTTTATAACTCTATTTTTTTTTTAATTTATCAAGGTTTGTTTATGGCCTACCATATGGTTTATCCTGGAGAACCTCCTATGTATACTTGACATTAATTTGTATTTGGCTTTTGTTGGGTAGAAGGTTTTATAGATGTATTAGGTCTCCTTGATTTATGGTATTGTTTAAGTCTTTAATTTCTTCTTAAACTTCTGCCTACTTGTGCTAGCCATTATGGAAAGTGGAGTATTAAAGTCTCTATTATTCTCACATTGCCTATTCTTTCCATTCTGACCATTTTTACTTTATGTACTTGGAGGTTCTGTTGTTAATTGTATATATGGTCATTATTATAATATCATAATTGATTGATTCTTTTATCATTACAAAATATCCCTCTTTTACTCTACAAATTTTTTTCCTGCTCTTTGTCTATTTTATTTGATATTAGTATAGCTACTCCTGGTTTATTATGATTGATATTCATATGATATATCCTTTTCAATGCTTTTATTTTCAGACTATTTTTGTCTTTGAATTTAAAATATTTCTTCTATTGACAGCATATAGTTAGATCATGGCTATTTTTTTTAAACCCAGTCTGACAATCTCTATTTGTTTCTGATAATTGTTCAAGGTTCGCTTATGAGTGAGAACATGTGGTATTCTTGTTCTTTATGCCTGGGATAGATCCCTGAGTATGATAGACTCTACCTCCACCCAAGTTGCTGTGAAATCTATATGTTTGTCCTTCTTGATGGCTGAGTAATATCCCATTATGTATATGAACCACATTTTTTTAATCCAGTCCAGCTTCGATGGGCAGCATGGTTGGTTCCATGTTTTTGCTATTGTGAATAGAGCTGCAGCAAACATACGTGTGCAGCTTTTTTGTAGAATGATTTGAGTTCCTCCGGGTACATTCCCATTAGGGGAATTGCTGGGTCCTACGGAAGGCCAATTTCTAGTTCTTTCAGGAATCGCCACACTGTCTTCCAAAGAGGCTGCACCAGTTTGCATTCCCACCAGCAGTGTAGAAGCATTCCTTTTTCGCCATATCCTCGCCGGCATCTGTTAGAACATTGAAAATTAAGGGCATGGACTCTAAAGCCAGGCTGCCTGGATTCAAATTCCAGCTCTGTCACTGATTCACTGTATATCCTTAGACAAATGACTGATTCCCTTGTACCTTAGTTTCCTCCTCATCTGCCAAGCGGGGAACATAATAGTGCCTACCTCAAAGGATTATTCAGAGGATCAAATTCATTAAGGAAAATAAAGTACTTCAGAAAGTAATACCTACTATATATTAAAGCTCAGAGATTATTAGATGTTACAATGGTACTCAACTTAAAAGCTCACATTCTCATTGCTGGGTGATTTTTTTTCCACTTTGTCTAAGTTCTTTATTAGCTGCCTGTGAGATGTTGCCTTGTAGTACTAGTCAATTTAATTGCTTTTAGTAAATGCCAAGCACATTCACAACAGAACATCTCTGGTAGATGCGAGGGGCATACAAAGGAACAACTGTGCAAACATCTGTAACCCCATGACCAAACTTTGGGGCAGAATATTACTAACCCTCAGGAACACTCCTGTATGTTTCTTCCAGCTCCAACCCACTTTCATTTCCATCTCCATTCTGAGTCTGTGTCCATCATTTCACTGAGTTACTTTAGTTTTGCCATAAAGATTTTAATTTTAAATAATACACCATTTAGTGGGCCATAGGAGGCCTGGCCATAAAAATCTTTTTGTTTAAGCCTCTCTCTCTCTCTCTCTCTCTCTCTCTCTCTCTCTCTCTGCCAGTCTGATGGATGAATGCAGAGAATCTCTCATCAGAGAACTCTGAGGTGCTCTACAATGGCAGACCTTAGAAACAGAAAGAACCCGGGTCCCTGTGTCACCCCAAAGAAGAGCCATCTAGCCTAAAACACTCTTGGGGGATTGTGGTAGGAGAGAGAAATAAACTTTCATGTTGTTGGGCCATTTACATTTTGGGGTTTTTCCTATAGAAGTTACTCTACGAATATGAATGTTGGCACCAGGAACGGGAAACTTCTGTTGCAAAGAACGTAGAACAGCCTTAGCAGTAAGATGGTGGGCAATATTCACAATGATATTGGAGACAGGAACTATGATGGCCCATGTGACACAGTGGTAAACCATTTGTTAAAACTATTGCCTGAGAAAACTTGGAAGACAAACCTTGTACCTACTCACCTGGTCGCTTCAGTGAAAGTGACTGGAAGAAATAAATGTTGGAGTTTGTTGATCACCATTGGTGGCCTTTGGCAAAATATTACAATTAAGAGCTGAGATGGAAAAGGGACCTTTTTATAAGCAAACGTGAAAAGAGAAAAACTAATACTAAAATTCGGTGTGCTCACTGAAGTATTGTAAAAACTAATTGCTGCTATCTAAACCAACTGTAAGATGCAGGAACAAAAATGACTCTAAGAGAGAAAGAACCAATCAACTTCTTAATTAAACAAAATGACTTAGCTGGGCACCATGGTCACACCTGTATTCCCAGCACTTTGGGAGGCTGAGATGGGGGGATCGCTTGAGTCCAGGAGTTTGAGACTAGCCTGGACAACACAGCCAGACCCCTCAACTGTACAAAAAAAAAAACATAAAAAAAAATTAGCTGGGTGTGGTGCCATACCTGTAGTCCTAGCAACTTGGGAAGCTAAGGTGGGAGGATTGCTTAAGCCCAGGTGTTTGAGGTTGCAGTAACCTATGCACCCAAGCCTGGGCCACAGAGCAAGACCTCATCTCCCCCTTAAAAAAAGAAATGAATCAAAATGACTTAGACCTAGAGGAAAGATCAAATTAAGATGTGACTTTCCTGCCTATTGTTTCAGCTAACCTTGGATAGCTGCCAATACATTGAGAGATAGAGGGCCAAGGGTGAGAAAGCTTGGTAGTATATCAGGCTTGAGAACTATGCCTAAGAACTGTGAGTGAATTTATTTGCGCATGGAATTGATTACAAGCAAGCAAACCAAAAATTTACTAGGTTTTTTGAAAAAAATTAAATAGCTGAAAAAAACCCCCACATGATCCCAGGTTAAAAAACCAAAACTATTGACTATGCCTATAAAAACCCCTTGGGCCCCATGCTTGCACCAACAGGAAGTTGACTCTAAAACCTCTACTCGCTCCAGAAGATGTCATACTCTCCAACTTCAGATGTGGCCAGGGAGAATGAAGACAAGGAAAACTTTATCCAAAGGAGGTGGCAGGGATTATGGGGAATGACAGAAACATTAACTCTTTCTAGAGAGCAGAATCAGTCAACAGGAGGGCAAGAATGTCCCCATTCCAGAGAAGGAGGACTTTATTATGTGCCTGGCAGGATCTAAGAATGGTTTTGACCAGTGACTGCTAGGGTATGTGTGTTTCCCTTTTCTATGCAGGAGTTTTTATTGTGATTACCTGTTCCTGTCCACTAATGAAAGCTAGAGGAAAGGGGAGATCACCTGTCATTTAGACTGTGGGTCATAGAGGCCCTGTGGAGAGGCCTTCATCTCCCCTAGAAGTCCTGAACTTGAGCTAGATACAGGAACTGAATGGGACTGGAATTGCCTCTCATGTGGAGAGGGCAAAGTGTTCTATATAGCAGAGGATGAATGAAGCAGATATTTGGGAGACATAAATGGCAAACCATGGTAAGGATTGGGTAAGTATTCACCACACTGTCTGTCTTCTCTCCTGGACACAGAGCCGAACTGTATTTTCTTTTTTACTTTTTTTTTTGAGTCGGAGTCTCACTTTGTCGCCCAGGCTGGAGTGCAGTGGCACACTCACGGCCACCCCAGCGTTGACTTACTGGGCTCTGGCGATCCTTCTGCCTCAACCTTCCAAGTAGCTGGAACTACAGGTGCGTGCTACCATGCCTAATGGTAATTTTGGTAAAATGGCTAATTTTGATTTATTGTAGAGATGAGCTCTCGCCAACCCAGGTTGATCTCAAACCCCTGGGTTCAAGCAATCCACACTCGCCTTGGCCTCCCAAAGTGCTGGGATGACAGGCTGAGCTACCGAGCCCAGTCCAAACTGCATTGTCCATCTTCCCTTGCAGTTATGTGCAGCCATGTGACTGTAGACAAGGAAATACACGAAGAAGAGGTGTGCATCACTCCCAGGTTTGGCCCATAAAGTGAACTCCAGTGTTAGCCTCTGTTGCGTCCTCTTCACCCATCTGATGACACATGCAACAAACAATAGCAGTGGACTTCAAGGCCAAAAATGATGGAGGAACCGTGGGTGAATGGAGCCTGCAACCTGCGTCACCACGGAAGATGAGCTGCCTAGGTATGGTACTTTGTCAAGAGCATCCTGCTGGACCATTCCTTGAGCAAGAAGTCAACTTTCATTGTATTAAGTATTGAAATGTTGAGATTGTTGCAACAGCAAATGGTCTAACTGCCACCACTGCTATGTAGTGCCAGGAGAGGGGCATTTCTATTTCATATACGATGATTAGAGAAGTACTATTTAGGTAAACACCTGAGGAAGTGATGGAGAAGGGCCTGGGTTATGGGGGGAATCCAAATAGAGAGACGAGAAGAGCAAATGTGCTTCGTACATTTAAAGAAGAGCAAAGAGGCTATTGGTGGGTTGGAGAAAAGAGCAAGAAAATGGACTCAGCAAGGGCCCAGTGGTCTAGGGACTTAAAGACCATTGGGAGGACTTTGGGTTTTATTCTGAGTGGGTGCATGAGGAAGCCATAGACGTTTGAATGAAGGAATGCTTTTATCTGTCATTAACTAAAAAAAAAAAAAAATCCCTTGGACCACTGGGGTTGGGGTGCGGTGGTGGATGACCAAGGAAAGAAGCAGAAAGACTACTTGGGAGGGGGCCATTCAAATATTCCAGGAGAAGGATAATGGTGGGAGCAGTGGAGGTGGGAGAAGGGGGTGGATTTGGATGTACTTGAAAACAAATAGGGATTTTGGATGTGGTTGTAAAAACAAAAACAAGCAAACAAAGAAACAAAACATACACACAAAGCAGGCACCAAAATGACCCCTAGTTTTAAATAAAAGGATGAGTCATCATTACCAACATGAGAAGACTGGAAGAGGAGCAAATTCTGAGAGCAAATCAGGAGCTGGGTGTGGACGCATTAGGTTGGATGCTGACCTCCTTGGTCTTACCACCAGCCCGCTCTTCCCCGCTCTCTCCTTTCACCTTGTTGCTTCTCACTGAGAACTTCCTCAGTGATACTCCTTCCTAGCTAATTCCTACCCTTCAATTTGTACCTCAACCAAGAAAACTGTTGCTTTCTCTGGGGAATAAATCTTCCGTTATCCTTGGTTGGAATTATGTATTCTTGCTGAGGGCTGCCCACCATTGCTTCAATTTTTTTTTCTTTTTCAGTCAGATTCCTACCCCCGAATTTGTACATCAACCAAGAAAACTGTTGCTTTCTCTAGGGAATAAGTCTTCCTCTCTCCTTAGTCAGAATTAGGTATTCTTGCTGAGTGCTGTCCATAATTACTTTCTTTTTTTCTTTTTCTTGTTTTTCTTTTTTGAGTCAAGGTCTCACTTTGTTGCCCAGGCTGAAGTGCAGTGGCACAATCATGGCTCACCACAACTCTGACTTTCTGGGCTCAGCGATCCTTCTTCCTCAGTCTCCCAGGTAGCTGGAACCACAGGCTCAGGTCACCATGCCTGGCATATATATATATATGTTATATACAGGCTCATGTCACCACGCTAGTGTGTATATATATAAAAGTAAGAGTATATATAAGTTTTGGGGTTTTTTTTAAGAGACAAGGTCTAACTATGTTGCCTAGGCTGGTCTCGCACCCCTGTGCTCAAGCTCAGGTAATCCGCTTGCCTTGACCTCCCAAAGTGCTGGGATTACAGTCATGAACCACCATGCCCAGTCCACAGCTTCCTTTTAATTCCCTGTTTATTGTCTTTTTTTTCACTGAACTTTGGGAACAATGAAGGCAATATTCTCTTCTGCCTTCATGCTCATCATTGCGCATCTGTCTTCTTTTACAGAGCCTGGCATATGATAGGTGCTCAAAAAATACTTGCTGAAAGAATGAGTGACTGAATGGATGTGTGAATGAATGAGCACACAGTGTCCCCTTCCACAGACTTCTTCCAGAGGAGTTCTGGTAGAGTCTTAACATTAAGCAGTTGAACTACTGAGCAAGTGACTTTTCCTGAGTGACTGGTATGTATCTAATTGACTTTGTAAATTTTATTAACTCCAAGATTTTACTTTTTACACTAACTGCTAGAAAGTTTGGGGCAAATTTGTGACCCACCAGTGGGTCCTTATGCTATGCAATTGAAGTTCCATTTCTGGTTTTTCCTCATTTGTTTGTCTAACATTTATTATGCTCTCTTATCATTTTATATAATCTTGTAAGTAACTTTGGGGCCATTTAGTGTATTTCTTTATTTTACTTTTTATTATACAAAGCTTAAAACATCCACAGGTGTGGAGAGAAGAGTATAAGGAACCCCCATGTACTGGTCACCCAGCTTTGAAAATTACCAACACATGGTATGGCTAATCTTGCTTCAGCTGTCTCCCCTTTCTTCCATCTCCTCTTGATTATTTGAAAACAAATTCTAGATATTATATAAATTGTAAATATTTTAGAATGTTTCTCTAAAGATAGGGCATCTTTAAAAACATATAAATACAATATTATTCTCATGTCTAATAAGCAATTTCTTATCATTAAATATCCAGTGATCATATTTTCCAAGTTGCTGTAGTGTGTGTGTGTGTGTGTGTGAGAGAGAGAGAGAGAGAGAGAGAGTTAGCTTCAAGATCCAAAGATTACTTAATATGTCTTTTAAGTCTTTCTTGATCTCTTGGTTCTCTCTCTTTCTTTTTTTTCTTGCAATTTTCTGTTGCAGAACTGGGTCATTTGTCCTGTAAAGCATCCCACAGTCTGGATTTTGCAGATTGCATCCATGAAATGGTGTGTAACATGTTTCTATCTTCCCTGTATTCTTTGAAAATTGATAGGTGAATCTAGAGGCTTACTCAAATTCAAGTTCTCTTTCTCTGTCAAGATTACTTCATAGGTACATCCATGGTACTACGTTATCCATACTCTTTTAATGGATCATATGCTCATGAATATACTAATGTTTTATGTGTTTCAAGTTACAAATATTATTCTTGGTAATGTTTTTAATGTTCCATCTTTAGCCAGAAGGAGCCTATTCAAGATGGCGTTTGATATCTTTTTACATGACTCTGATTCTGTTATGACAAGATGTACCAGGCTTGTCATACTTTTTCTGTTGCAAACTTGGAAACAGCCATTTCCACAGGGAGACCAGCTGCTTTTCAGTGGACATCGTATGTAGAGATCACAGTTCAAGTTCTCAAATGCTCATGATGCTGGTTTAGTCAGTTTTTAATCCAGGCATCTTCAAGTGGACAGAATTAGTAAATACATTTTTTTTCTTGCAGACATGTCTTCATTAGCATTTTGGCAAAATGCAGAAATAGAAGTATCTAATGAGTTCAAATTATATTCTTATCATATCCAAAATATCTGCTGACACAGCAACTTTTTAAAATTTTTATTTTGTTTTTTGTGTGTTTGTTTGTTTTTGAGTTGGAGTCTCACTCTGTCGCCCAGACTGGAGTGCAGCGGCCACTCCCGGCCACCGCAGCCTCGACCTGCTGGGGCTCCGGCGATCCTTCCGCCTCAGCCTTCCAAATAACTGGAATTACAGGCGCGTGCTACCACGCCCGGATAATTTTTTTATTTATTGTAGAGATGAGGTCTCACCAATTTGCCCAGGCAGGTCTCGAACCCGCGGGCTCAGCAATCCACTCACCTCAGCCTCCCAAGGCGCAGGATTACAGGCTGAGCCACCGAGCCCGGCTTAAAATTTTTATTTTATTATGATCAAAAGATCTACCCTCTTAACAGATTTTTAAATGTACAGTGTTGTTAACTTCGCAGTATTGCTAACTATAGGCATCGTGTGGTATGTGTATGCACATCTCTAGAACTTACTTATCTTGCATAAATGAATCTCTGTAACCTTGATTAGCGACTCCCAGTCTTCTCTTTCTCTGTAGCCCGTAGAAACCACCATTCTACTTCCACTCCTGTGAGTTCGGTCGTTTTAGATGCTTCATGTAAGTGAAATCATGTAGTATTTGTCCTTCTGTGTCTGCCTTGTTTCACTTAGTGAAATGAATGACCTCAAGGTTCATTCATGGTGTCACATACTTCAGGATTTCCTTCTTTTTGATGCTGAATAATATTTCATTATATGCACCTACCACATTTTCTTTATTTTCTCACCCATCAATAGACATTTAGAGTATTTCTACATCTTGGCTACTGTGAATCGTGCTGCAATGAACATGGAAATGCAGATATCTATTTGAGATTCTGACTTCATTTTTTAAATACATATACCAAGAAGTAGGATTGCTGGATCATTTGGTAGTTCTGTTTTTTAATTACTGAGGAACTTCTATACTGTTTTTCATCGTGGCTGCAATATTTTGCACCCCCACCAACAGTGCACAAGCATTCCAATTTCTCCACATTCTTGCCAACTGTCTTTTTTTTTTTTTTTTTTTTAAATAATAGCCATCCTAACAGGTGTGAGGTGGTTTTAGGTTTGAAAATTACCAACGTATGGTATGGCTAATCTTGGTTCAGCCGTCTCCCCTTTCTTCAATCTCTTCTTGGTTATTTGAAAACAAATTCTAGACATCATATAAATTATAAATATTTTAGAATGTGTCTCTGATGATTTCCCTGATGATTAGTGATGTTGATAATTTTTTTCTCATGCCTGTTGGACATTTCTTTGGAAAAATGTCATTTTGAGTTATTGGTCCATTGTTAATTGGGCCATTTGTTCTTTTACTAATGAGTTGTAGTAGTCCTTGTATATTTTTTATATCGACCCGTTATTAGATAAATAATTTGTCAATATTTTCTCTCAATCAATAATTTCCCTTTTCATTCTGCTAATTGTTTCCTTTGCTGTGCAGAAGCTCTTTAGTTTGAAGGGAATTCACTTGTCTATTTTTGTTTTTGTTGTCTGTGCTTTTGGTGTCATATCTAACTAATCACTGCCAAGGCCAATGTCAAGAAGTTTTTCCCCTAGTAGTTTTACAGTTTCTGGTCTCATGTTTAAGTCTTTAATCCATTTTGAGTTGATTTTTGGTATGACATAAAATAAGGATCCAATTTATTCTTTTACATGTGAAGATACAGTCTTCCCAGAACTATTTGTTGAAGGCACTGTTTTTTCTCCATTGTGTACTCTTGGCACCATGCTTGTCAAAGACCAGTTGACTGTATGTGCATGGTTTTTTTCTGGGCTCTCTATTTGGTTCTATTGCTATATGTCTATCTTTACATCAATATCAAACAATTTAATTACTGTAACTTTGTAATATATTTTGAAATCAGCAAGTGTGATGTCTCTAGCTTTGTTGTTCTTTCTCAAGAGAGCTTTGACTATTCAGGGCCTTTGTGTTTTCATATGAATTTTCAGATGACTTTTTCTATATCCA
>CAUYQG010122318.1:0-16912 GCA_963574415.1 Tarsius wallacei | reverse complement strand
ATGAATCAAAAATTATCTGGGCGTGGTAGCGCGTGCCTGTAGTTCCAGCTACTTGAAAAACTGAGGCGGAAGGATCGCCGGAGCCCAGCAGGTTGAGGCTGCGGTGGCCGGGAGCGGCCCCTGCTCTCCAATCTGGGCGACAGAGTGAGACTCAAAATCATAAAAAAAAAAAAAAGTGGACCATTTTTTTTTTTTACAGTCAGAATTATCCACATATTGAAGTAATCATCTCTCAGGGTGTGAATTATACTAACGAAGATGTTCAGGCATAGGCATAATGACACAAGACGATCACTTGGAAAGAATCTTGTGCAGAGAATCCAAGACTCGTTGGATGGGGTAAGATTGAGAACACTTGCGTTCCCCAGAGCTTAGTGTTCTTTCTTAAAGCACAGAAAGTGGTGTCATGCTTTGCTAATAAAGTACATAATATAGTGAAGAGATTTTATCTTCTCTGAATTTTTTTAGATACTCTAATGATAAAAAACTCATTATTGCTACTTGAATATTTAGATGTTTGAATATTTTCAATTGACATATAAAAATACCGCAAGCATTTTATCTCCCAAAGACAATTAGAACAACTTCAAAGTGAACACTGAATCACATTTATTTGACCTAGTGATGACAATGTTCTTTTCCAGACAAATGAGAAAAATGTATGTGCAATCCTCAAATTCAAATACAGAACTTAGCAGAAGGACAGGTAGATTATTCTGGCTCTGGAAATAAAAGAAATCACCTTCTATCCACCCAAACAACAGAGTACAAATAAGGTAAATTTGGTCACCTGGACTCAAGATGATTGACTAGATCCTAGCTTTAAAAAAACAAAAGTGTTGGAATCAAACTTCAGTAGAGTTTCATAGAAAGCTAAAATCTGATTGGCAAGTATCATTCATTGATTCGTTCATTCATCTTCTCAACTATTTATAGATCACCTACTATATTGTAGGTACTTTTCTATTCACAGGAAACAAGTGAAAAATACACGTCTATGCTATCATGTAGATCACATTCTAGTGGAAGGAGATATTTTAAAAGACAAATAAAATAATTTTACATAGTACTACATGCTCTGAAGAAATAAAACAGGGCACTGTGTTGATGAGTAATGATTAGGAAATACTTCTTCAAGGGGTAAATTTTGAACTGAGAGTCAGTTATACAAAAATAAGGAGAGTAAGTATTCCAAGGAGAGGGATCCGCTAGAGAAAAACTTGTAAAAAATGAATCAAAAGGATCTAGCTTGGCTTGTTCAAGGAGCAAGAAGTCCACTGTGATCAGAAAGCAGGTGGAGCAGGGGGAGGAGAGTTCACATCTGTGACTTGATTTCAGTCATATGTAAATAACAATATGTTATGTTATTAAATCTTTCCTATCCATCTCTGTGTTCTTTGGAATGTATATGCTGAAGTACTATGGATATTCAATTATTCTTCTTATGCTTCAAGTATTTTTTTCTTGTTAGTCACTTAGAACAGTGATTTTGAAAAACTGCAACTCATCTTCATTCGAATGAGAAGAAAGTTATATATATCATTTTCAATCATACACATATAAATGCATTATATATATGACTATATATATATTATATGTATATATATATGATTGAAAGTGAGGAGAGGAGTTAGAAACAACCTGTTATAGGATCAGGGAAACTAATAGAATTGAGGTCTCTTGGTAAGATGAACTTCTGGAGTAGGGTTTATAGGGTGTGTTCTGCCCTGAGTACAGTCCCTTTTTGCCCTTCTTGAAAGAGTGTTTTCTTATAAAGTGGAGTTTCAATGTGTTCAACAAAGCTTTGGATGTATCCATCTATAAGCTAAATATTTAGAAGGTAGCCTAGGAGTAGTATCAGTGTGAGTATAGCATTTGCCAATTTAAATCTCACCATTGAATAAACAGATGGAGAGAAACATTATTCAACGGTATTAATGTCACCTTCACTTTTTCTAAACAAGTGAAGAAACGTGTGCCTGCTTGCTTAAAAGATTTTTGCTGGACAGATGTATACTCAGATCCAGCCTATTTATTAGAGAACAGTTTCAGCTCTCATTTTCAATTTTAATCACTGTGTCAATTTTAAAAGGGCAGTTTTCATTACATAAACATTTGGAAGTTATAAAGCCGAAAGGTCAGGGTGTAGAGAAGACAAAAGATAACATGCCACCAGCTGGCATAAACATCCACACACAAAATTTTCCTCCCAGAAACCCCGACCCACAGACACAAGGTCCTAGCACATAGGAACCACCATTACCATGTTTCTGTCTGTCCAGCTAAATGTTGTAATTTTGGTCAAAGAATTATTCACATCATTCTACCCAAGGGTTATGGAGGGCATAATTGTGCAGTAAATTGTGTTTCTCTTTTAATGATAAAGTCTGTCTTTAAATAGCTTCTCTCTTCTCATATTTTACTATCTGCAAATACAATAAGTCACTCAGGACTCTAAATGCTCTGCTGCTTAGGCATTTCTTTTATCAGATATCCTCGTCTGTCTCGTTAAAATTCTACCTTCCATCAAGTCCTAGGGACACTGTCACGTTCAGCCAAGTTCTTTATTGCTTTGTAGCAAGAATGACCTTTTCCCCAGGTTTCAACACTTTTTTCCATCAATCTTTACCGTCCATATTTCTACCAAAAATCTGATCATGGCCACCTGAGTAATCTTTAAGAAGGTCCACACTCTCTACAGTTCTCTTCAGAGTCCTCACCAAAACTGCCCTTGATACTCTGCTCACAGTACTCAAGGCATTTTCTAGCCTGCTCCTCCTATCATTCCAGCCTCTACTCATCATCTGGTTCCAAAGTTACTTCCACATTTTCAGGTATGTTATGGCAACACCTCACTTCCCCAGCACCAATTTTCTTTTAGTTCATTTTATGCTACTTTAGCTGATTATCTGAAACTGGACAATTTAAAATGAACAGAAATTTATTTCTGACATTTTGGAGGCTAGGAAGTCCAAGACAAAGCTTCCAGCATGTGTCCAAGGCCTTCTTGCTACACCTTGCCGTGACGAAAGCCAAAGGGCTAAGAGAGAGTGCAGGGGAACCAAGGAGGGCCAGGTCCACCCCTCATTCCAGCACACACTCATGCACCAGGGTGGAGCCTCGTGGCCAATGGCCTCCCAAAAGTCCCACCCTTACTATTGCTACAATGATGATTACATTTCAGCCTAAGTTTTGCAGGGCACAGTATTCAAACCATAGCAGTGTGTATTTATTTTCTGTTGCTATGTAGCCAATACCACAAACTTAGAGACTTAAGACAACACAAATTTCATGTCTTTTAGCTTCTGGAGACAAGCTGGATCGTGACTGGATCATCTGCTTGGGGTCTACTGGGGCTGAAATCCCGGGATTCTCCTCTGTGGCTCAGGATCCTCTTCAAAGCCTGCCGGTTGTTGAAAGATTATTTTCCCCGTTGTTGTAAAGCTGAGGCTCCTGTTTCCTTATGCTTTTTGCCTGGGACCACTCTTAACACCCAGAGCCACCCATGGCTTTTTGCCGTGTGGCCCCTCCATCTGCAAAGTCAGAAACCAAGAATCTGTCTAACATCAAATCTTTCTCATTTTTCATCCTTGACTTCTTCTGTTTCTGACCTCTAGAGACAGACTTAAAGGACTCAGGAGAGTAGGTCTGGCCCACCCAAATAATCTCCTTTTTAAAAAATCAACTGTCCTATATAACATATTCAAATTACAAGAGAAAAATCTATGAGATTTGTAATCACAATCACAGAAATGTGCACCAACATGTGGAGAATTTGGTGGCCATTTTAGAATTTTGCCTACTACAGGGTTGTTTTGAGGATTAAATAAAGTAACCTGGAAAAACACTTATATGAATACTCAGCCCGTAATAGGGGCCTAATAAGTTGTGATATATTTCAAATATGATATTTGGAGGAAAGAAAGACAAGTGAGCTACCAACTAGTCACCTATTCAGTTGAACCACAAGAAACTGCCATCTCCATAGATCAAAACAGTGAAACATCAGAGATTTTATGTGACTCTATTAACCATATCTTCTCAACATTATATTTCACAAACATTGAAAAAGCACCTCTATATTGATTGTTCAATCAAAAATTCATTAACTCTTCATTCTTTTATTCACTGGTTGACAAGCCTGAACTAGTACTTAAGACCTAGTATGTAGTAGCCATTGAGTGGGACAATTCACAGCATACCGAAAAGAAAACAACATCAGCCCTAACCCTCAAAATGTTAGGTGCTAATGGAGTCCGAGTCCTCCTAGATTTTAACAGTGCAGTTGATATTAAACAAAGCTGCTTCTAACAGAGATAAAAGAAGCAACACATCGAGCAATTTCATGTGTCTAACCTCACATTGTTTATAATTCTGTGACAAAAACAAATGGAGAAGATAAATTTAGAAGAAACTCTGTACTACACAGGCTCTGTGACAAATGGAGTTTACAGTCTTGGCAAGCAGCCTCCAAGGTTTTCAGCGTTAGCTGGCATCCTACTTTGGAAATACCTTTCTTAGTTTCTCAGCAACAGTTCAGATATGATAAACAATTCTAGTGTCTCCTTTTTTTGGCTTCAAATAAAATAGCATAAGCATATTTAAACATCCATCTTCTTCTGGCTTCTAAAATCTTCTTTCTCTTGAGCACTTAATGCATGACTCTGTGCACCTCACTAGAGTCTCCCAAAGATAATTTTTTAAACATTCCTGGACATTTAAAACCTCACCCCATGCTGGACCATCAGGTAGATAATGTACAGAACCATCAGACAGGAAATGTGTGTTATTCAAAGCCACCAAGTACGTGATTATTTCTTATAGCAGCAAATGGAAAACTAATACACCTTCTGACTTAGGTTGGTTTTGGGATCTGAAATGAGGATTCCTATGGAAATGTTTTATTAGGAAGTGTTCCCTAAAAACATCGCTTGGGAAGTAGAAAGATGAGATCAGGAGGGAAGGGTGCCAAGCACGGGTGTCAAGTTATGCCCAGGGCTCAACAATAGTGTGTTTTACACTTAAACATTTTGTGATGAAGGTAGAGTTCATGTTAGGTGTTCTTACAACAGTGAACTTAATTTTAAATAAATCCATAAGTGAGTTTTGAACTCAGTGTGGGTCATTCCTCAGTCATCCACTACATCACATGGTAAAAGGATTGTGTTATTAATTTGTCTCTGACCAGATACTGCACACACACTGCCCATGGTGGTAAGGGTAGAGGAGTGAATTCTTTGGCAGTTTTAGATCTCCATACATGCAGGAAAGAGGAATTTGAAAGTCTGAGGTCACCTGTCTACCAACAGACGTGGGTGCTGTCTGCTGTAAGTGAAAGCTGACTGGGAGCGTAGTCAGCCTTATCAAAAAATCCAAAAGCGTCATTTTTCTCCATGTCTCTTCCTAGATCAAAAATCTCCAATGCATCATTTTTTTCAGTACCAGGAAGGATGCCCAAAGTTCAAGTTGTTAACACCTTACACATGAGGGTTCAAAGCCCTGATCCCTCTTATGACTGAACATGATTCTGGTTGGCTTCACCTTATTTGTTTCTTTTAAAGTCTCTCTATGAGTTGAAATTACAGATTTCTTTGTTTACTGATTGCTGTTCTATTTATTTATATTCTGTCTCTATTTAGCTACATTTAAGCTGTAAACTCTCCTACGGCAAGATATAGGCCTTTTGGTTACCTCTGTACATCGTGAACCTTCTGTAGGCCACTACAGGTACCAGGCAAATAGAAGGTACTCAATAGACATCTGTTAACTTAGAGAGAAAGGAAGTAAGAGTGGACAAGGAAAGGAAACAGGAGCAAGTTCTTTTCCTGATCTTGCTGACTACACCACCTACTTCTTCCTTTGCCCTGCTCCCTTCATATAGATGCGTCAGGATAATTTTTGCCTTTGCTTTTCCATATGCTATGCCTCTACCCTCTAACATCTTCTTGCTTTCTCTCCTAATTAAGTGACAAGTTGAATCTCTTAGACTTCTTGATTTCTGCACCCATATCCTTGCCAACCAGAGACATTTCTCCTGTCTTCACTCTCGTCCTAGTTCCCATCTGTATAGTTCCGAGCACTTGGTCACATCTTCTCTAATGCTGCCATCTCACTGTTCTAGTCTTTGGTATTGTTTCTGCAAATAGATCTTCTGAGTTTGCTCTCTGCCTGTCTGCTTTCAGACTCCTTCCCCACACTCTCCCTGTTATTCTGCATTTCTCAGGCTCTCTGCTCTCCGGCTTTCCAGAAGAAAATTGGGAAAAAGGAGGGGAGGCGCTGGAATAGTCCCCCCTCCAGTGACTGTTTCTGCGGCTCCTGTTCCTCACCCACGGTTCCAGCTTCTGCCAATCAGTCCGTGTCATGGCTCTACTTCTCACCAGATGTTGCCATGTCCGAGTTCTAGTGATAGCATCTTTTCCTGCTGCTTCTCTATCCATTAAGAAGGAAAGCTACTCCCTGAGTCTCGCCAGACTAACCCTGTTTGGCTTCTCAGTTATTCCATTTCATGTGTCAGCAACTCCTTGTATTGAATTCCTTCTGTTTGAAAGACTTAAAATGATCTTGCTTTTTTTCTCTAGCAGGACACTGACTGATACATCCTCTTAAACCTAGAACAGTATTTAAATTTTTTCTGTATCTTTCCACAGCAGTTCACATAAAAGTTACCTTTATGTGACCACAAACTAAGTTTGTTGATTATCCTTATGAGCTCTTCATGCTTACATTGAAAACAGTCATCTGGAAAACACCCTCTTGGTCCCTTTAACGAGATTCAAGCAGTATATTTCCCCAAAATGTCTCACTGGAGAAATGTAGTTTTGTTTTCTGTAAAGCTCACCCAACCTAATGAGATTTTACCTGCGATAAATAAAGGTCTTCAAATCTGAAATAATTTTGACTAAGCCAAGAAACAATAAATAAGCAAACGAATGAATAAATTTACACATAAAATAGCCTTTCTGCTTTCCCTCCTTGTTTTGTGTGTTGTGTCACATCCTAAGCTCTGTGGGAAAAGTATAGGCTAAGACACTAAAGACAAGAATTATAGTTAAACTATGACTAAAGTCACAGTCTGCTTTCAAGTTTAACAAGTGTAATCTGTGTATCAGTTGTTTACTGTTTTATTATTTTTTTTCATTTCATTTTATTATGATCACAACATGTGTATCAGTTGACAGAGAAGATACATTGAAATTATTTTGCACACTTCACCAAATATGAAACAACTTCAAAGCTACACTAGCACAAATGCTTTTAAAAGGAATCTTTTTTCTCACATTGCCCTTCCACTGAATGAGTCACATTAGCATGTATGCCAATGTCTTCTACTTTTTCCAACTGACAGTATAGTTTGTGACTCTTCAAGTTATCAATCTAAAAGGAAGAAGCTGAGGCAAAATTACTGTATGTGAATACTTTATTTGGGCCAAACTTCAGGACAGCAACTGGAAGCATAGACTCAAGTTTCCCTGAATATGCATTTCAATTAGTAGCAAAAAAGGGGACAGAGAATGGGCTGATACAAAGTTGTTTGTCAGAAATTACCATTGGTTTACAGAAATAGCACTGATCAGTGACTGGCTATACATTGCTAAGCTATAGACTGTGGGTTGTAGTGTGGCATTATTAGGTTAATTTATAGCTACTTGTGGCAATAGCAAACAGTTTCAAGAGATAAATATGTAGCTTCAGGGGGAAATTTTTGTCTAATTTTAATGTCTTTCTGGGACTGATAATTTAAAAGGACTGATAATTTAAAAGGTTAAAAAATGTTGACAGTTGCAGCAACTAGGCTCATTAGGTGTTTATTTAAATGACATTCTTGGACTCTGAAGATATAAGCTCGTGGTAGAATTTTCTGCAAGACCACTTTATGTCACAGGTCCTAAAACCTCAGCACTACCAATGGACTCCTAGTCACCCAGGAACAGTATAAAGGGGCTGGTGTCTTATATCTTCAGGACTGTTATTATTGATTCTTTTCTCAAAGTATAAAATACAGTTGTAAATTCTCAGCAGAAAGCAAAACAAGGCTCTCGACAGTCCAGAGAGAGTGTTAGAATGAGTACAAACCCCAGGGCAGTCAGGACTAGTAGTGTAGTCTCAAGACAGTGGAAGTCCAGTTCACTTCACTTCCCTTATCTTCAACATTCAGGGCTAGATTTAATGATCTATTAAGACTCTTCAGCTGAAAAAAATATAGATATATAAGAAAAAAGCCAAAACTGGGTGGCACTTCATTTTTAATACCAATGTTATTGAGGAAATGGGCTCACTGTCTGATGGGATAGAAGCCAAATCTATGGCACCAGGCTTTGAGAAAATAAAGTTTTTATTGTGAGGTCAGCCAGCAAGGAGATAGGAGACATGGGTCAAAATTGTCTCTCCAATTTGGGATCTGAGGTGAGTTTTATGGGGTTGGTTGGCTAGGGAAAGGACTGAGGAAGGTTGGCTTGTTGGCTTGGCAGGTTCTAATTGGAAATCTTCACATTTTACCATTTATGTTAAGATATGTTGAGGCAGATTTTGGCCATGGTCCTTTGAGCGAATGGATTCATGTAGCCTCTCTGCTTCCTGATGGGCTTTTCCCAGCATAATCCTATGTTCCTCTGGAGTGAGGAGGGTGTTCTTGAGAGAGCCTGAATGTTATAGCCCAGTTGGGGTCATGAGTAGCAAAAATGGATGTAAATAAGCTTCTTTTGGGGGGGATCTTCCCAGTAGGCAGGTATATCATTTCTTCAGTTGTATAATTTCAAAGTTGAAAACGAGGGATGCCTTGGTCATCAAGACCTGCAGAAATGTGTCTTAGTGGGGATCGCTCTGCCTGACAGGGCACATTCCTTGGGCCAAATTGGGTACCCGCAAGGATGTGCTGAGGGGAGACAATTCCTGTATGACTGGTAGTTGAAGGGGGTCCAAAGCTGGGCCAGCAGCTTCAGAGGTCTTGTTATGCTGTTCCAGGCACCTTCAGCACATGGCAGAAGAGATACTGTAGGAGAGAACAAATGAGGAAGGGGAAGATTATCATCTGATTTGGATGCTGTAAAAACAAGTGTTTTTCTGTGGGTCTGCCTTTTGAATTATGAACTTATATTTCTTTCATAAATTCTTATTTTGATATAGAAACATAAAATATTTTACATATGAGATCTCATCTAACTTTTCCTCTCTCTTACAGAAAAGTTGTAATTGCAAAATAGTATTATACTCTAGAGACCCATTCTCAGGCCATTTTTTCTCTGATTCCAACAAATATAGAAGTCAAGCAGTTTTACAAAAGAAAATCATTATCTTCTCCTGCATTGATTCTTAACTAAACACTGTCCATGTTTGAAGAATCCATCCTCAAGGATGCAGTCAGGTATGCTATTAAAGTTCCTCATTTTGTATGGAAGCCAATCTAAGATGGCTGGAGCAAGATCTTGCACTAGGGAAGTATCGTGGGTTGGTGGTGTGGCGCTTACAAGGATTCCTTCCAAGAGAATCACCACTGGGCTGGATGTTGTCTCTTATGTGTCTTGGAAGGTCCTGAACATCAGAAAGTGTAGGATTGCTTGAGATGCTGTGGTGACCAGGCTTTTTATATGAACCTCCCAGACGAGTTGTTGAAGTTCCCTCAAACGTGGAAATGAGGTATATCCTCCTGGTGGAATTTTCTGCAAGACCACTTTATGTCACAGGTCCTAAAACCTCAGCACCACCAGTGGACTCCTAGTCACCCAGGAACAGTATAAAGGGGCTGGTGTCTTATATCTTCAGAGTCCAAGAATGTCATTTTAATAAACACCTAATGAGCCTAGTTGCTGCAACTGTCAACGTTTTTTAACCTCTGTTAGGCCCAGTAGTAACACAGAACAAAAATGCAGATATGCAGACATAAGAAAACCAAAATCTAAATTCGGTACTTCAGTGGTTACAACTTTTTAATAATTGCCCTTATTCTTTAAGACTCTAACCCAAAGCTAAGACACTAACCTGACCAAGATCTTCCTAAGATGAGACTCAAATTCAAAATCCTAACAAAAATAGAACTCAAATCCACAATCCTAGACCAAAGACAATTTAAGGTGTAAGCTCGTTTTAACTAGGTACTTACCCAAAAGACGTCTGATGCAGAAACAACTTTCCTCAAAAGAGAAGTAATTCTGGAGAAGCCTGTGGTGGAGAATCAGACCTCTCAGCCAAGCCTTTGCATACACTGGCCTAGATGACATCACTTGGGTTTGGTGAAAGGGCTCTGGACCACACCAAGGAGCTGAGTTTCTCAGACAGGTTTTTGCCCTATGTTGGGTGCCATAACCTTTCTGCTTTCTTTCCTTGTTTTGTGTGTTGTGTCACATCCCAAGCATCTGTGGGAAAAGAGTTGGCTAAGATACTAAAGACAAGAATTAAAGCTACAGTCTGCTTTCAAGTTTAACAAATGTAATCTGTGTATCAGTTGACAGAGAAGATTCATTTGAATTATTCATTTGCCCATTTCACCAGATATGAAACAACTTCAAAGCCATACCTGTGCAAATTCTTTTAAAAGGAACCTTTTTTCTCACATTATCCTACCACTGAGTCACATTAGCATATGTTCCACTGTCTTCTACTTTTTCCAACTGACAATATAGTTAGTACTCTTCAAGTTGTCAGTCTAAAAGGAAGAAGCTGAGGCAAAATTAATATAAGTGGAGAGTTAATTTTTGGCCAAGCTTCAGGACAGCAACTAGGAGCATAGACTCAAGTTTCCTTGATTATACTCTTCAATTAGCAGCAGTTACAAATAGGTTTTTAAGAGCAAAAACAGCAGGACAGAGAGTAGACTGGTACAAAGTTGTTTGTCAGGAAATCCCATTGGTTTACATAAATAACACTGATCAGTGACTGGCTATACATTGTTAAGCGAGGGACTGCGGGTTATAGTGTTCAGTTTGGCATTATTAGGTTAATTTATAGCTACTTGTGGCAATAGCACAGTTTCAAGAAGCAAATACATTCCTCAATGGGGAAATAAGTTGTGGTTGTTGTCTAAATTTAATATCTCTCTGGTCATGATAATTTGAAGAGACTAACATTCCTCAGATAAAATGTTTACCAATTCTGGACATTTTATATAAATTGAATTAGGTAATATATGGCTTTAACTTAGCATGTGGTGCTCAAGTTTCATCTATGTCATCACATATCAGTACTTCTTTTTTTTTTTTTTTTTTTTGAGTTGGGGTCTCACTCCTTCGCCCAGACTGGAGTACAGTGGCCACTCCCGGCCACCGCAGCCTCGACCTGCTGGGCTCCGGCGATCCTTCCACCTCAGCCTTCCCAGTAGCCGGAACTACAGGCGTGCGCTACCACGCCCAGCTAATTTTTTTTTATTTATTGTAGAGATGAGGTTTCGCCTGCCCAGGGGGGTCTCAAACCCACGGGCTCAGGCAGTCCACTCGAATCAGCCTCCCAAGGCACGGGATTACAGGCTGAGCCACCGAGCCTGGCAGTACTTCATTTTTTTATGGATGAATAATATTCCATTATATGAATATTCCATAGTTTATCATTTTATAGATGTTTGAGTTGTTTCTACCATTTGGCTACTATAAGTCATGCTGCTATAAACGTTTGGTACAAGTTTTGCTGTTGTTTCTGTGGTGGTGTTTTTTTTGTGGACATATGCTTTTATTTTTCTTGGATATATACCCAGGAGTAGAATTATTGGGTCATGTGGCAATTCTATCTTTAACCACTTGAGCACCAACCAGACTATTTTCCAAGGTGGCTGCCCACTTTACATTCCCACCAGCAGGGTATTAGGGTACTGATTTCTCCATATTCTTATTAATACTTATCTAATTTTTAAAATTATAGCCATTGTATTGGGTGAGAAGTGGTGTTTCACTATGGTTTTGACCCACATTTTTCTGGTGAAAAATTATACCAGGATTCTTTTTATGTGTTTATTAACCATTTTTATATCTTCTTTAGCAAAATGTTTATTCTTTGCCCATTTTTAGTTGGGTTGTCTTTTATTAGTGAGATGTAAGTTCTTTATATATCCTTGATACAAATTCCATACTACATATATGATTTGCAAATATTTTCTTTTATTCTGTAGATTCTTTTTTTTTACTGTATGATGGCATCCTTTGGAATATCAAATATTTTAATTTTGATGAAGTCCAATTTATCTATTTTATTTTTTATATTTTTATTGATGTATCTAGAATTCATTTTCAAATTCAAGGTCGTGAAAATATATCCCTACTTTTTAAGAGTTTTATAGTTTTAGCCCTTTATTGAGGTCTTTGGTCCATTTTGAGTTCATTGTTGTATATATGGTGTGAGGTGAGGGTTCAGCTTTGTGTGTTTGTGTGTGTGCATGTGTGCGTGCGTGTGTCTATCCAATTGTACCAGCACCGTTTCTTGAAAAAAATGGTTCTTTCTTCCATTGAATGATTTAGGCATCTTGATTGAAACCCATAGGCACATGGATTTACATCTGAACTCTCAACTGTATTTTGTCAATCTATATGTCTATCCTTATGCTAGTCCCACACTAAGTTGATTATTGTTGCTATATAGTCAGTTTCTGTGGGAAAGTATGAATCTTTCTACTTTGTTTTTCATTTTCAAGGTTATTTTACTATTCTAGTTTCCTTGTAATTCCATGTGGATTTTATAACTAGCTGGCTAATTTCTGCAAAGAAACCAAATGAGATTTTGATATGGATTGCTTTGAATCTGTATGTGAATTTAGGGAGTATATCTGTACGTGAATTTAGGAAGTATAGCAAGGACTGCCGTAACAAAGTACCACCGTTTAAATGTAATAGAAATGTATTCCTCATATTTTTGAATACCAAAAGTACAAGATCAAGGTGTTGGCAAGGTTGCTAGGTTCTGTGGTTTCTCTCCTTGGCTTGTAGGTGATCATCTTTTTTATATATCCTCACGTGGTCTTCTCTTTGTGACTGCCCATGTCTACATCTTTTCATTTTATAAGGACACCAGTCATGTTTGATTAGAGTCCACTGTATGACTTTATTTTATCTTGAGCACCTCTTAAAATCTCTATCTTCAAATACAGTCTTATCCTGAGGTACTGGGGACTAGAACTTCAATGTATGAGTTTTGTGATGAGACAGGCCAGTGAAACAATTCAGCCCATAACCAAGAGTATTTTCATTTTAGCAATATAAGGTCTTTCAATTCATGCACATGAGATGCTATTTCATTTATTTAGATATTTTTTAATTTCTTTCAATACTGTTTTATGGTTTTCAGAGTATAAGTTTTGTTCTTTTATTAAATTCATTATGAAGTAGTTTGCTATGTTTGATGCTAGAGTAAATGAAATTCTTTTTAAAATTTTATTTCTAGATTGTTCATCACTAGTGTATCAAATATAATTTATTTTTTATATTAATGTTATACCCTGCAACTATGCTGAATTCATTTATTAGATCTAAGAGGAATTGATCGATTGATTGATTCCTAAGGATCTTCTATATACAAGTTGATTTTATCTTTGAATAAAGATTACAACTTTCTTTTCAATTTAGATAACTTTCATTTTTCTTTCTTTCCTATTGTCCCTAGCTATAACCTCTAGTACAATGCTGAATATAAATACTGAGAGTAGATATCCTTGTTTTGTTTCTGATCTGAAGGAGGAAACATCTGTTCTTTCACTTTTTTTTTTTTTTGAGTTGGAGTCTCATTCTGTCGCCCAGACTGGAGTGCAGTGGCATGGCTTATGGCCACCGCAGCCTCGACCTGCTGGGCTCCGGCCATCCTTCCTCCTCAGCCTTCCAAGTAGCTGCAAATACAGGCGTGTGCTACCACACTCGGCTAATTTTTTATTTTATTGTAGAGATGAGGTCTTGCCAAGTTGCCTGGGCAGGTCTCAAACCCGCGGGCTCAGGCAATCCACTCACTTCAGTCTCCCAAAGCGTGGGATTACAGGCTGAGCCACCGAGCCCGGCCTCTTTCACTATTAATTGTGATATTAGCTGTGGGTTTTTGTAGATGTTTGTTATGAAGTTGAGGAGGTTTCTTTCTATTTCTAGCCTGTTCATTGTTATTATTATAAGAGATTAATTTTGTCAGATGCTTTTACTGAATCTATTAAGGTGATCACTGACTTTTTAAAATTCTATGGATATAGTGTATTACATTAATTAATTTTGGTATGTTAAATTAACTGACATTTCTGAGAAACTACAGTTGGTCATTGGTATATAATAATTATATCTGTTGCTGGAATTAATTTGCTAGTATTTTAATGGGAATGTGTCTATATTTATAAGAGAAACTGGTCTGTAGTTTATTTTGTTTGTAATATCTTTATCTGTTTTTGGTCTCAGGATAATACTGGCATACATAATGAACTGGAAGTGTTCCCTTCTGCTTTATTTTTTTTTAATAAAGTCTGTGAAGATTTGGTGCAAATTCTTTAAATAGTTTTTAGAGTCCAGTAGTAAAGGAATTTAGCCTAAGTTTCTTTGTGGCTAGTTTTTTGAGTGCTAATTTAATCACTTCACTTACAAGGTCCATTCAGATAGTCTATTTTTTTGGGGGTCATTGTTCATAGTTTGTGACTTTCAAAGAATTTGTCCATTTAACCAAGTTGTATAATTTATTGGTATGTAATTGTTCATGGCATCTCTTTATAAACTTTTTTATTTCTGTAAAATTAATAGTAATATTCCCTCTCTCAAAACCAGTTATAATAACTTGAGTCTTCCCTTTCTTTTTTTTGCCCCTGGTCAATCTAGATAAAGGTTTGCCAGTTTTTCTTATTTACAAAGAACTAAATTTTGGTTTTATTACCTTTTTTCTATTGTCTTTCTTTTCTCTATTTCATTAATGTCTACTGTAATTATTATTATAATTTCTTCCTTCTGCTTGTTTTAGATTCAGTTTGCTCTTCTTTTACCAGTGTCTTAAGGTAAAAGATTAGGCTATTACTTTGGGATTTTAAAAACTTTTAACATAGTCAGTTACAGCTAGGAAATTCCTTCTAAGTAATGCTTTAGTGCAACCCCTAAGTTTTGGTAGGCTGTATCTTCCTTTTTATTCACCTCAAAGTATGTTGCAATGTCAGGTATGTTTTTATTTTGACATAATAGCAAATGAAGAGTATGTTCTTTCATGTGCGTTTGCACAATATATGTGTCTGTCCAATTTTTTCCCATTCCATTGTGGTCAGAAAACATTATTGCATTATTTCTAACTTGTTAGATTTATTGAGATTTTTTAATGACCTAACATATAATTTACACTGGGAAATGATCTATATGTACTTGTAAAGAATATGTATTCTGCTATCGGGTGAAGTATTCTATATATTTCTGTTAGGTTTACTCAGTTTATGTTTTCATCTAACTGTTGTATTTACTTGTTTATTTTCTGCCTAATTGTTTTATCCTTTACTGAAAATGGTATATTGAAATCTTTATTGTTGTTCAATTGTTGATTTTTTAAAATTTCTGTCATTTTTTGCTTTATGTATTTTGATGCTTTGTTGTGAGGTGCATATGAGTTTATAATTGTTGTAGTCTCCTGATATGTTGACATTTTTATTAATATAAGATGTCTCTCTTTATCCTTAGTAATATTTTATTTTAAAATCCATATTATCTGATGTTACTATGGCTATTGTAGCTATTTTGTAGCTGCTCTTTGCATGATATGGTTTCCCGTCCTTTTATTTATTTATTTTTTGAATCTAAAGTGTGTCTCCTGTAGTATGCTTACAATTTCATCTTACTTTTTAAAATCCAGTCTAAATATCTCTGTCTTCTGATAGAATTATTTAATACATTTACATTTCATGTTTTTATGGCTGTGGTTGGATTTCATCTTCCATTTTAGGTTTTTTTTTTATGTTCTATATCTTTTCTTTCTGCTCCTTTACTTTCTCTTTACAGTGTTCTCTGTATCAAGTGAATATTTTCTGCTGTAGCATGCTATTTCTTTAATGAAATTTAGCTATATTTTTAAAATCATTTCTTTAGAGCTTGTTCTAGGGTTTACCATGTATCACAATTTAATAGAATTAGCTTCAGATTTATACTAACTTAATTCCAATTAGATATAGAAATATTACTCTTTTAATATCATTCTCTTTTTTCTCTTTTGTGATATTGTTATATATTATTATTATATTTTATAACTTCCACAAATTCAACATTTTATGGTTATAATTATTATATTATATAATTTATACCATCTAAAAAACCAACAAAGAAAGAAAAGCAAGTATATATTTATATCTCTTGTTATATTAACCTTCTTTTTGACCATTTCTGGATCTATTCATTTCTGAAGTTTTGAGTTACCATCTAGAGTAATTTTCTTAGTCCGGTTGAACTGTATTCCCACCCACCTTCTTTGTGTTATTTTTTAAAAATTATATTTTTTTTATTTTAAAATTATGGGATACAATTAAAGGTTAGGTATACAAATATTCATTGTGCAGGTACCCTGCAGGTTGATGAGGCATGCCCCCCTTCCCCAGACAGATATTGAATACCATTAATCAACACCTCCCTGCCCCTCCCTGCCCCTCCCTTGTAGTTTTGCACCACCGTCAATTCTTTTCTTATAGTATTACAGTAGTTGTTCAAGGTCCATTTATAAATGAGAACATGTGATACTCAGATCTTTGTTTCTGTGAAAGATCACTCAGTATTAGAAACTCTAATCCCGTCCAGGTTGCTGCGAAGTTTCATGATTTTGTTCTTCTTTATGGCTGTATAATATTCCATTGTATATATGTACCACATTGTTCTTATCCAGTCCTCATTTGATGGGCAGCATGGATGGTTCCATGCTCTTGCTATTGTGAACAATGCTGTGATAAACATACGTGTGCAGTTATCTTTTTTATAGAGTGACTTGAGTTCTTCTGGGTATATTCCCAGTAGGGGGA
>CAUYQG010122316.1:0-11552 GCA_963574415.1 Tarsius wallacei | reverse complement strand
TGAAGACCTTTACAATGAAAACTACAAAACACTGCTCAAAGAAATCAAAGATGACACAAACAAGTGGAAAAATATCCTATGTTCATGGATTGGAAGAATCAACATTGTGAAGATGTCCATCTTACCTAAGACAATCTACAGATTTAATGCAATGCCCATTAAATTACCAGCAACATTTTCTCAGGTCTAGAAAAAAAATACAGGAATTCATATGGAAACACAAATGACCAAGAATAACCAGAACAACCCTCAGCAAAAAAAGCAAAGCAGGAGGTATCACACTACCAGACTTTAAACTTTACTATACAGCTACAATAATCAAAACAGCCTGGTATTGGTACAAGAACACACATATAAATCAATGAAATAGAACTGAGATTCCAGAAGCAAAATCTCAATTTCTCCACCAACTCATCTTCAACAAAGCCTCCACCACTCACCACTGGGGAGAGGAGAACCTATTCAGTAAATGTTGCTCGTAAAACTGGCTGACCACATGTAGAAGATTCATACAGGACCCCTATCTATCCCCATACACAAAAATTAACTCTAAATGGACCAGAGACCTAAATTTAAATCCTCAAACCACAAGAACTTTAGAAAATGCAGGACACACACTTATGGAAGTTGGAACTGGCATCCAATTCCTGAGCAAAACCCGAAATGCACAGGCCATAAGAGATAAGATAGACAAGTGGGACCTCATTAAGCTGACAAGCTTCTGCAAAGCCAAAGAAACCATCAAGAGAGAAGGGAGACAGCCCACAGACTGGGAAAAAGTATTTGCCAACTCCATGTCTGACAAAGGCCTAATATCAAGAATCTATAAGGAACTCAAATGTGCTGAAAAGAAAAAAACGAACATCCCCATTACAAAGTGGGCAAAAGATATGAACAGACACTTCTCAAAAGAAGACATAAGAGCGGCCAACAGATACATGAAGAAATGTTCAACCTCACTAGTCATCAAAGAGTTGCAGATTAAAACTACACTGAGATACCACCTAATTCCAGTTAGAATGGTCATCATCAATAACTCAAAAAATAACAGATGTTGGAGAGGATGTGGTGAAAAGGGAACACTTGTACACTGTTGGTGGGAGTATAAACTAGTACAGCCTCTGTGTAAAACAGTGTGGTGATTCCTAAAAGTTCTAAAAATTGACCTCATATGACCCCTCAATCCCCCTACTGGGAATATACCTGGAAGAACTCAAATCACTCTAGAAAAAAGATACCTGCACACGTATGTTTACTGCAGCATTGTTCACAATAGCAAGAACATGGAACCAACCATGCTGCCCATCAAAAGAGGACTGGATAAAAAACAAGTGATACATATACACAATGGAATATTAGGCAGCCATAAAGAAGAACAAAATCATGAACTTCGCAGCAACCTGGATGGACTTAGAGTCTATAATACTGAGTGATATTTCACAGAAACAAAGAACTGAGTATCACTTGTTCTCACTCATAAGTGGACCCTGAACAACTATTGTAATACTATAAGAAAAGGATTGATGTTAGCGGGAAACTGTGGCGGGGGGAGGAGGAGGGGAGTGGGGAGATGGGATTGGAAATCTGCCTGGGGAAGGGGGGGCACTCCTCATCAACAAGGGTACCTGCACAATGAATATTTGTATACCTAGCCCTGAATTGTACTCTACAATTTTAAAATAAAAAAATTTAAAAGTTAAACAAACCAACAAGCAAACAAACAAAAAAACAGTTTTTTTTGTTGGTAATATTCAATTTCTAAATTTATATTTAAAATTTTCAGTTCAAATTCTCTTAATTCTTGTTTTGAGATAATTATCTATATTCGTTTTACAGGTTAAAAGAAATATAAAATACACTACACTATGAAAGGCTGTCAATCTTTTCCATATGTTTTAATATGTTGATGGAAAAGCATACTTACGATAGGCACTTAATTGTGATTTAACCATGAAAGTAGATAATTGATGGCTAATTATTAAAAAAGATTTTTAAAGCTAGTGATGGCCAGGGAATGGGACCAATCACAAAGGACTCTGGAAAATCCACTAATATCTATAACACATGCCTAAATAGTCTATTAGTCAAAGAAGAAATCAAAGGAAGTTATAAAGTATTTTAAACTGGGTAACATAAAAACAACATATTTAAGTTTGTGGGATGCTTCAAAATCAGTGCTTAAGGGGAAATTTATTATACTAAGTGCCTATATTAGGAAAGAAAGATCTCAAGCCAATGAACTCAACTTCCTAAAGACACAACAAACTAAGTGGAAGAGAAGAAATAAGACTAGAATAGACATTTAAAAAATGAAATAGAAAATGAAAAAAAAAATTAAAAGAAAGTAGTTCAGAAGTTTGATACAATTGGTACATTTCTATATATACATGATGGAATACTACACAGCCCTAAGGAAGGACAAAATTATGGATTTTGCAGCAACTTGGATGAATTTAGAGTCTATCATACTCAGTGATCTAGCACAGAAACAAAAAGTTGAATACCACATGTTCTCACTCATAAGGGGGTCCTGAACACTTATCAAAATACCACATGAAAGGGATCAGCAGTGGTGAGACATTGCCAGGGGAGGGAAGGAGGGAGGACACATAGCATCACTAAGGATATCTGATCCTAAACCAAGGGAAGTGAGGGCCTGTGGGAGACCAAAACTTCACCTGTACGTAGACCACTTATGAACCTAATCCTGACTTGTACCCCATATCTTTAAAATAAAATAAAATAAATTGATAAGTTTCTAGTCAGATAAAATTGATACATTTCTAGTCAGACTAATCAAGGAAAAAGAGAGAAGACACAAGTGACCAATACCAGGGATAAGAGATGCTTTAATACTGCAGATTCTACAGATACTAAAAGAATAATAAGGAAATATGAACAACATTATCCTAATTAATAAAAAAAAAAACATAGATACAAGGGACAAAATTTCTTTCATGACACAAAGTGCCCAAATGTATACAAGAAGAAACACGCAACCTGAATAGTTCTATATCTATTAAAGCAGTTGAATTTGTAGCTAAACACTTTCCCACAAAAAAAATTTTCAGGAGGTCCAGATACCTTCATTGGTGAATTCTACCAAATATTTAATGAAGTAATAATATCTTATGCAAACTATTCCAGAAAATTGAAGAAGGATGCCCCATCATACACTGAGACCAGGATTATGCTGACACCAGAACTGATAAATATATTGCAAGAAAAGAAAACAATGGATCAATACCTATACTCCTCATGAACGCAGATGCACATATTCTAAAAATTTGTAGCAAACAGTCACCAACAATATATAAAAAAGATATATCATGACTAAGCACAGTATGGCCCAAGAATGTAAGTATAGTTTAATATTTGAAAATGAAATTAATCAATGTAACTCACCAAATTACAGACTAACAGAAGAAGAAGAAAAAGAAGAAGAAGGAGGAGGAGGAGGAGGAGGAGGAGGAGGAGGAGGAGAAGAAGCAGCAGCAGAAGCAGGAGAAGGAGAAAAAGAAGAAGAGGTAGGAGGAGGAGAAGAAGAAGAAGAAGAAGAACAAGAAGAAGAAGAAGAAGAAGAAGAAAGAAGCAACTCTCAGCAAAGTAAGACTAGATGGAGACTTCCTCAATCTAATAAAGCACATTATGAAAAAATACAGCTATCATCACAGTTAGTGGAGGAAGACTAAATGCTTTCCCCTTAGGATCAGGAATAAGACAAAGACATCCACTTAAAGCATTTCTATTCAACATTATATTTAAGGTTTCAGTTTATACAATATAGTAAGAAAAAAAGGCAGACGGATTGATAGGGAAAAAGTAAAACTGTTTGGATTTCCAGAAATAGATCATCTATGTAGAAAATATAGTTGAATCTCCAAAAATCTCTTATAACTAATTTATTTATTTACTTATTATTTCTTTTATTTATTAATTTACTTTATTTTTATTTGCTTTTTAAAAAGATATTTCCGACCATAGTGGAATACAAATAAATATCACCACCAACAAGATTCCCCCCAAACACACAAAGGCATGGACACTAAATAGCATGATTCTGAACAATTCCTGGGTCAACACAGAAATCAAAACAGAAATTAACAGATTCCTGGTAACAAATGAAAACAAAGACACATCTTACCAAAACCTCTGGGATACCATGAAAACAATACTAAGAGAAAATTCATAACTCTATGAACACACATCAAGAAAATAGAAAGATCACAAGTCAACAGTCTAACAATTCACCAAAGGGCGCTAGAAAGGCAAGACCACCAAAACCCTAACTACCACAGAAGAATCCAGATCATCAAAGTAAAAGTTCAAATATAGGACATAGAAGACAAAAATATCATTAAAAAAAATCAATGAAACAAAAAGCTTGTTCTTTGAAGGGATAAAGAAGACTAAACGGATCCCTAGCCAGACTGACCAAGAAAAAGAAAGAAAAAGCCCAAATAACATGATCAGAAACATAACATATCAAGTCACAACTGGCCACAAAGAAATACAAAAGATTACCAGAGATTACTGTGCATACATGTATGGAAACAAACTTATATGAAAACTTAAATGAAATGGAGGACTTTCTGACATCACACAACCTCCCAAGGTTGAAACAAGGAGAAACAGAGATCCTAAATAGATCAATAACAACTGAGGAAATTGACTCCATCATAAGAAAACTGCCTACTAAAAAAAGCCCTGGACAGAGGAATTCTACAAAATACACAAGTAGGACCTGATCCCAATCCTATTGAAAGTATTCCAGGCAATCAAGAAAGATGGAACTCTCTCCAAATCATTTTATGAAACTAACATCAATCACACCGATACCCAAACACGATAAGAAGGAGAACTACAGGCCAATATTCATGATGAACACAGATGCAAAAATTCTCAACAAGAATCTAGCAATGTTTAGAACTTTTAGGAATCGCCACACTGTTTTCCACAGAGGCTGTGCTAGTTTGCACTCCCACCAACAGTGTAAAGTGTTCCCTTTTCGCCACATCTTCCTCAGCATCTGTTATTTTTGAATTATTGAAGATGGCCATTCTGACTGGAGTTAGGTGGTATCTCAGTGTAGTTTTAATTTGCAACTTCTTGATGACTAATGAGGCTGAACATTTTTTCCTGTATTTGTTGGCTACTTGTATGTCTTCTTTTGAGAACTGTCTATTCATATCTTTGCCCACTTTGTAATGGGGCTGTTTTTTTTTTCTTTTCAGCACGTTTGAGTTCCTTGTAGATCCTAGATATGGCCTTTGTCAGACATGGAGTTGGCAAATATTTTTTCCCAGTCTGTGGGCTGTCTCCCTGTTCTCTTGATGGTTTCTTTGGCTTTGCAGAAGCTTGTCAGTTTGATGAGATCTCACTTGTCTATCTTATCTCTTATGGCATGGGCACTTGGGGTTTTGATCAGGAATTGGTTGCCAGTTTCAATTTCCGTAAGAGTGTCTCCTGCATTTTCTAAGGTTCTTATAGTTTGAGGTTTCACGTTTAGGTCTCTGATTCATTTAGAGTTGATTTTTGTGTACAGTGATAGGTAGGGATATTGTTTTAATCTTCTGCATGTGATCAGCCAGTTTTCCCAGCACCACTTGCTGAATAGGTTCTCCTCTCCTCAGTGGCTGATATGGAGGCTTTGTTGAAGATGAGTTGGTTGAGGAATTGACATTTTGCTTCCTGTTCCATTGGTCTATTTGCCTATTATTGTACCAATACCAGGCTGTTTTGGTTACTGTAAGCTTTATAATAAAGTTTAAGGTCTGGGAGTGCGATACCGCCAGCTTTTTTTTTTTTGGCTGAGGATTGTTTTGGCTATCTTGGTCGTTTATGTTTCCATATGAATTCCTGTATTGTTGTTTCTAGGTCTGAGAAGAATGTTGCTGCAATTTGATGGGTATTGCATTAAGTCTGTAGATTGCCTTAGGTAGAATGGACATCTTAACAATGTTGATTCTTCCAAACCATGAGCATGGGATATTTTTCCACTTGTTTGTGTCATCTTTGATTTCTTTGAGCAAATGTTTTCTTTGTACAAGTGTTCCCTTTTCGCCACATCCTCTACAGCATCTGTTATTTTTTGAATTACTGATGATGGCCATTCTGACTGGAGTTAGGTGGTATCTCAGTGATTTCTTTGAGCAGAATTTTGTAGTTTTCATCAGCCTTCCATATGACCCCACAATCCTCCTACTGGGAATATACCTGGAAGAACTCAAATCATTCTATTAAAAAGATACCTGCACATGTATGTTTATTGCAGCATTGTTCACAATAGCAAGAACATGGAACTAACCATGCTGCGCATCAAAAGAGGACTGGATAAAAAAATATGGTACATATACACAATGGAATATTATGCAGTCATAAAGAAGAACAAAGTCATGAACTTCACAGAAATATGGATGGACTTAGAGTCTATAATACTGAGTGATCTTTCACAGAAACAAAGAACTGAGTATCACATGTTATCACTCATTAGTGGACCTTGAACAACTATCATAATACTATAAGAAAAGGACAGTAGCAGGAAACTGTGGGTGGGGGTGGGGAGGAGCTGGGGAGGTGGTATTGACAGTAGTGGAAATCTGCCTGGGGGAAGGGGGGGGGCACACCTCATCAACAAGGGTACCTGCACAATGAATATTTGTATATCTAACCCTGAATTGTACCCCACAATTTTAAAATAAAAGAATTTAAAAGTTAAAAAAAAGAAAAAAAAAGAATCTGGCAAATCAGATCCAACAACACATCTCAAAAATTATCCACCATGACCAAGTAGTCTTCATCCCTGGGATGCAGAGCTGGTTCAACCCCTGCAAGACCATACATGTAATTAAATACATCAATAGCTGTAAAAACAAGAACCACATTTTTATATCATTAGATGCAGAAAAATCTTTGACAAAATTCAGCATCCTTTCTTGATAAAAACCCTTGTATAGGGTTTATACAACCCTACCTCAAAATAGTAAGTGATATCGCTAATAAACCCACAGCCAACATATTGCTAAACAGACAGAAATTGGAAGCATTTTCACTAAAAAACCAGAACAGGACAAGGCTGCCCACTCTCACAGCTCACGTTCAACATAGTTTTGGAAGTCCTAGCTAGAGCAATCAGACAAGAGAAGGAAATCAAGGGTATCCAAATAGGAAAAGAGGAAGTGAAGTTATCCCTCTTTGCTGATGATATGATCCTATACTTTGAAAACCCAAGAGAATCTGTCAAAAGCCTCCTTGCACTAATAAAGAACTTTGGACAAGTCTCAGGGTACCAAATAAATGTGCAAAAGACAGTTGCATTCTTATACACCAGCAACAAACATGCAGATAATCAAATAAAAGGCACTTCCATTTACAATAGCCACACATGAAAAATGAAATAAATACCTTGGCATCTTCCTAACCAGAGAAGTGAAAGACATTTACAATGAAAACCACAAAACACTGCTCAAGTAAACCAAATAAGACACAAACAAATGGAAAAATATTCCATGCTTATGGATTTGAAGAATGAACATTGTTAAGATGTCCATCCTACCCAAGGCTATCTACAGATTCAATGCAATACACATTAAATTACAAATATCATTCTTCTCAGACCTGGAAATGGCAATACAGAAATTCATATGGAAACATAAACAATCATGAATAACCAAAACAATCCTAAGCAAAAGAAACAGAGGGGGGTATCACACTTCCAGACTTTAAACTTTATTATATGACTTCAATAATCAAAGAGGTCTGATATTGGTAAGAACAGGTATATTGACCAATGGAATAGAATAGAGATTCTAGAAGCAAAACATCAATTTCTCAACCAACTCATCCTTGACAAAGACTCCACCAACAACCATTCAGTAAATGGTGTTGGGAAAACTGGCTGACCACATGCAGAAGATTGAAATAGGACCCTTATCTTTCACCATACACAAGAATCAACTCTAAATGGATCAAAGACCTAAATGCAAAATCTCAAACTATAAGAAACTTAGAAAACGCAGGAGACACCCTAACAGAAATTGTATTAGGCAGCTAGTTCCTGATCAAATCTTCAAAACCCGCAAGAGATAAGAGAAAATGGGCCTTCAAACTGAAAAGCTTCACAAAGCAAAATAAATCATCAAGAGAGTGGAGAGACCACCCACAGAATGGGAAAAAATATTTGCCAAGTGTATATCTGACAAAGGCCTAACCAGGATCTACAAGGAATGCAAACGTGCCAAAAGGGAAAAAACAAACAGCCCGTTAAAAAGTGGGCAAAAGATATGAATAGACACTTCTCAAAAGAAGACATACGAGCAGTCAACAGATATATGAAAAAATGCTTAGCCTCACTAATCATCAAAGAAATGCAAATCAAAACCACACTGAGGTACCACCTAACTTCAGTCAGGATGGCCATAATCAATAACTCAAAAAACAACAGATACTGGAGAGGATGTGGGGAAAAGGGATTGCTTCTACACTGTTGATAGGACAGTTAATACAACTTCTGTGGAAAACAGTGTGGCAATTCTAAAAGATCTAAAAATCGACCTTCCATATGGCCCTACAATCCCCCTACTGGGAATATACCTGGAGGAACTCAAAGATACCTGTACACGCATGTTTATTGCAGCACTATTCACAATAGCAAAAACATGGAACCAACTGTGCTGCCCACTGAAAGTGGACTGGATAAAAAAATAAGGTACATATACATGATGGGATATTATGCAATCATAAAGAAGGACAAAGATATGGACTTTGCAGCAACTTGGATGGATTTAGAGTCTATCATACTCGGTGATCTGTCACAGAAACAAAGAACTGAGTACCACGTGTTCTCACTTATACACAGACCCTGAACATTTATCATAATAGTGTAGGAAAGGGTATGGCAGTAGTGGGACACTGCCAGGGGAGGGAGATGGGTCACATAATATCAATAAAAGTAACTGTTCTCAAATCAGGTAAAGTGTGGACCAAAGGGATGACCACTTATATACCTAAACCTGAATTGTACCCCACATCTTTAAATAATAATAAAAAAAAGATTTTCTGAAGCCTCTAATGCAATGCATATGCTTATAATTTTCACAACCATATTGCACTCAAGCTCTTGTTTTTTGTGTTTCAGATTCTTACATTCAGTTTTGCACTGGACTCCAAATGGTTTCTTCAGTATCTCAAATTTGATTTAACCCAGTTTCTAGAACTAACAAATTACTTTAGCAAAGTGTCAGATACAAAATAAATATACAAAAAACTGACTGTATTTCTATATATTAGCATAAAATAATCAGAAATTAAAGTTAAAACACTACTTACAGTAGTATCTAAAACTATTCAACCCTTAGAAATAAATCTGGTAAAATATGTGAGGGACTTACAAAATATTACTGAGATAATTTAAATAATTCAATTAATTGAAAGATATTTCATATTCATAGTCAGACGATATAAATTCAACTTAAATTGATATTTATATTCAATGCAATCTCAAAACATCAGCAGGTTTTTATGTAGAAATGGACAAACTGATTCTAAAATAGATATGAAAATACAAAGGACCTAGAATGGCAAAAATAGCTCTGAAATATAAGAACAAAACTGGAAGACAAACATTAGCTAATTTCAAGACTTACAAAACTAGAGCAATCAATAAAATATGGAGACAAAAGTAGATCAATGAAAAATAATAAAGTCCAGAAACAAACCCACACATATATGCAAAACTCATTTTTTTTTTACAAAGTTATAAAGGCAATTAAATGGAGAAAGAATAGCATTGTCAATGAATTGTGCTTGAAAAGTTGGAAATACATGTGCAAAAAAATTAAATCCATAATACTATGTGTATTATACAAAAATAACTCAAAATAAATCACAGATCTAAATGTTAAACTTAAAACTGTTAAACATTTTTAAAAAGCATAGGAGAAAATGTTTGTGACCTCAGGTTAGGCAAAGCATTCTTAGATACATCAAAAGCACAATCCATTAAAAAAAAAAGATGAATTTCACTCCATCAAAACAAAAATTTCTGCTCTTCAAAAGACACTGATAAGAGAATAAAAAGACAAGTCACAGCCTGGGAGAAAATATTTGCAAAGCACATATCTGATAAAGGACTTGTATTTAGAGTATATAAAGAAAGCACAAACCTCAAGAACGTAAATAACTCAATTTTTTTAAATGGGCAAAATATTTGAACAACAGATACTTTACCAAAGAAGATATGTGGGTGGAATATAAGCACATAAGAAGATGTTCAACATCATTCATCATTAAGGAAATGCAAATTAAAGCCACAATGAGATACCGCTATACATGCACTTACTTTATAATTCAGCCATTATTCTTCTAGTTATTATTTACTGAAGAGAAATGAAATGTTCATCAACAAATGGTTATGCTGTAGTAGATAATATACCTCCCCAAACCTCAGTGGCTTTATAACTATAGGATTTACTTCGTGTGACTTGCCCATTGTGGGTAACTTTTTTTTTTTTTTGAGTCGGAGTCTCACTCCGTGGTCCAGACTGGAGTGCAGTGGCACACTCCAGGCCACCAGCGTCGACTTGCCGGTCTCCAGCGATCCTCCCGCCTCAGCCCTCCAAGTAGCCGGAACTACAGGCGTACTACAGGCATGCTACCATGCTCAACTAATTTTTTTATTTATTGTCGAGATGAGGTCTCGTGAAGTTCCCAGGCTGTTCTCGAACCCGTGGGCTCAGGCAACCCTCTCACCTCGGCATCCCTGCTAGGATTACAAGCTTGAGCCACAGCGCTGGCCCATTGTGGGTAACATTAAGGGCTCTACTGTGCAGTATCCTCGGTTCAGGACTCAGCCTGATGAAACACCTCACCTGGAGGTTGCTGGTCACTGTGGTAAAGGCAAACAGAGCTGGGACTTATTATTACACCCTGAGTCTTGAAGCTTCTGCCTGGCACTTACACTCACGTTTCATTGGCCAAAGTGTGTCACATGGTCTCATGTTCCTTCAGAAGGGCCCAGAAGGGCATCCTATTGGGTGCCCAATAATTAAACCCGAAATATCTTGTGGATAACACTGATGGTAACTGGAGAAGGAGGCAAACATCTAGATGAAATAGGACTTCTGTGTTTTTGAAACAATGGGATATTATCATCTTGAATATTCATTAGGCAAGATTAAAGATCTTTTTGTCAGTCATAATTTTTTTCATTCAACAAATACTTATTAACATCCACTCTATGTCAGGTATTGTACTAAGTGTTAAGAATTTAGTACTACATAATACTGAGTGACCTCTCACAAAAACAAAAAACTAAGTATCACATGTTCTCACTCATATAGTAGACCTTGATCATCCAACGTATTACCACAAGAAAATGACTGACTGTGGTGGGAAACTGGGGGGGGGGGGTGGGGGGGATGGGATTAATGGTGGTGGGTATCTATCTGAGGATGGGGAGACACCTCTTATCAACAAGGGTACCTGAACGAAATATTTTTGTATGCCTAACCCCTAACTGTACCCCACAATAACATAATAAAATAAAATAAAAA
>CAUYQG010122311.1:0-38989 GCA_963574415.1 Tarsius wallacei | reverse complement strand
TCTCTCTCTCTGTTGCCCAGGCTGGTCTCAAACTCCTGGACTCAAGCAATCTTCCCACCTCAACCTCCCAAAGTGCTGGGATTACAGGCATGAACTACCGTGCCTAACCCCCATATTCTTAACAAAAAAATGTTTTCGGTTTTTGTTTTAGAAGTCAAGGCTTTACACAGTTCTGTTTCTTCCTATCAATATTGGAAGTACTTCTTTCTATTAGAATGTTAAAAATAATATATCAATAATCAAAAATGTATAATCAGTAAACATAAGGAATAAGTTGTAGCATCACTGTACTTTTCTTCAAGGATTTTTCAAGACAAATTGTTTTTCCTAGTTCCCTCACAACCAAGGAGGCAAAGGAACCATCGCCACCAAATAAAGAGTTCATTCAAAAGAAAAACACTGCCAACTTCTCAAAAAATGAACTTGATTCAAAAAAGGAGAATCACTAAGAAACCTTTAACCCTCCATAGTAAAAACCTAGTTCTACTGATGACATGAAAGTCAGCAAGCCTTAGGCTCCTACTTTGATATTCCTTGACCACTAAGAATGATCTTGGGCATCAGTGAAGCCCCAGGTGTTTGCTCTTCTCTCCTCACTGACTCACCTGCTGCCACTGGGTGGGGGAGAGAAAAGCAGGGAGGGGCAAAGGCCTAGCTCGATGCACATCTTCACCATGTTATTGGGTACACTCAATATAACAAGTGTGGACAGTTTACAGCTAAGAAGGCAGGAATACCCAATCAGGTACCCAGGAGGAAGGGTCAGAGGTGAGATGAAGTTACACAGACTGCCAGCTGGTTCTCCACACCGCCCACCCCCCTCTGCCACCCCACCACAGTTCACACAATTTGTCTTTAATCCACACATGTCAATGCATATGCCTAAAGCCACCTGTGTGGCTTCTTACCTGAGAGGTTTTTGAGGGTATCCTGCTGGGTTTAGGAACTGAGGCTTGGGTGGAAGGGGAGGTCTTTTTGGCTTCTGTGGAACACCTGGGGGGCTCTGCGGTCCCTCACTGCCTCTTCCTCTCTGGGCCGCGAGGGATAACCTCTTGTAGTCTTCCCGTGCTTGTTTGGCCAAGGAGCGTCTCTTCTCATCAGCTGCTTTGGATTTTCGCACTGGAAAAACAATGAGTTTGAGAATGGCCCTCGTCAGCCCAGGGATGTTGAGAAGGGACAGCACTGAACAATGGAGAGCAGAGCAAGTTCTCAGCAGTGTGCTTATAATAATAAACAATCGCTCAACGCCTATTATCCAGATCAGTGGTGCCTGCCCAGTGTTCACGGCAGAATTCCTCTTTCCATGGAGGAATTTGGGGGTTTTCTGAGAGGGAAGGAAGAGGAAAAGGAAGAGGAAGGGGTAAGATACAGGCAGAGGCGTGTGCAAGAACTTCCTGTAGTTGGCAAGACTAGGTGGTGAGTCCCAGCTTGAGTGAGGGTGCAAGCGCTGTCATAACAGGCAACGGTCACATGCCTCATGTTCCTTCACACGCTCATGTTCAGGTTGCAGTGTGCTCACGTCACTAGCAAAGATCAGGTAGTCAGGACATAGGGTGAAGAGCAGGGAGCTGGACCAGACGTGAATCAGCCCAACAAACAGAAAAATAAAATGATGCTTAACCACCGTAGAACATGTTGGTACACCTAAAAGTAACCCAAGGCTGCCTTTTCATATGACAGTCATGCATCACTTAACGATAGGGATACATTCCGAGAAATGCATTATTAGGCAACTATAAGATGATGGTAAGTACTTGTGTATTTAAATATATCTTAGGGGAGGGAGGGGCACACCTCATCAACAAGGGTACCTGCATAATCAACGTCTGTATACCTAATCCTGAATTGTACCCTCACATCTTTATAATAATAATAAAAAAAGAAAAAAATAAACAAATCTAAGCACACAAAAATGTATGGTAAAAATATGGCATAAAAGATAAAAAATGGTACACCTGTGTAGGGTACTTACCGTGAACGGAGCTTGCAGAACTGGAAGTTGCTCTGGGTGAGTGGTGAGTGACTGTGAAGGCCAAGGACATTACTGTGCACTACTGTAGACTTTAGAAACAATGTGCACTTGGGCTACACTAAGTTTGTAACATTTATTAAAATGTGTTACATTTATTTATGTAAATACATGAGGGCTGTCATTAACAAAAACATCCATATGCAGTGCATGACTACTCTGTAAAATAGAGGGTTTTATGTCTTAGCAACAGAGTGTTAAAGACTTTAATGCAGGCTGTAAGAATAATTTTGACTGAGTATGTTTACACTTCAGGCATTTTTGGTCAAATCCTGTTATGTTTGACTTCTAAGAGAGAGCAAAAATATCCCATTCTACCAGGATTTCACTGCAGAGCACAAGGAGGCCATTGGATCTTGCAAATATTTTCATTTACACAAAAGCTGGCTATTTTAATGACACTTATAACGGGACCTGCAGACCAACTTAGGATTCTCAACATCCTGCAATTACTGCCACTTCTGCTCTCTTCCCCAAGCTGCCTCAGGAAAGACCTGGCAGTTTGGTCTTCTTTGTCTTCTAGAGTCCTTTAGCACCCTCTGCTCTGCCTTCATTTGCATTGGCTTATTCTTTGCCTTTGAAGTTTCTCTCTGGCAGTACTAACTCAAAAGGGAGTCAGGGTCAGGTCACAGGCACTGGAGGGATGCTCATATATCCAGCCTGTTATTCCTGTGTTCTGATTACAAAGTTAAAATGTGTGCACTGTTGAAAATTTAGGGAGGGAAACCCAAAACAGAGTATCAAGAATAAAAATTCAAATAGATCATCTTGAATCCCACCTCTCCAAGAAAACGAATGTTTACATGTTAATAACCTTCTAGTTCTTTTCCTTCATATACTTATGTACTTTTAAATAGCAATATTGTTCTACAATTTTATGTTTCTTCACCTCCAAGCTAATGAGATATTAACATATTCCAAGTTTATTAAACACTTTTCCAAAACATGTTTTTCATAGCTATTCACCATTCTGAAATATATCATAATTTTGATGGTACAAAAATGAATTGAGAACATTCTGCTATTCAAAAGTAGCTCATAAAGCATTTCAGTAATAATTTAGTGATAACATTTGAGTAATAATTTACAGCTAAGACATGTCTCAACAACCCACTTTAAGTGCTTCCTAGATAATCATTTTATTAAAGCAAGAGAATCAGCTGGGAGACTCGATGTTTCTACGGAGGCCTCTGTACTCACAAGATGCCTGCCACTCTGAATCTTCCTTCCAGTTCTTATAAATTTGCTTGGTCCTCTCTTCATCTATTTGATTTATATCTTCATCTTGTTTTTTCTTCATGGATTCTTTCTTCTGTTAAAAGAAAATAGAAACAAACACTGGTGAGCAACTCTGGCGGTTTTCTTCAAGGGCAAAGGCACTGGGCACACCTGATTTTTATTAAACTCTCTCCAGCCCACTAGCAAGGCAAGCAGGATAAATTGTGGACTTTGGATCAGCAATGCCTGAAGCTGGCTCTGCTGCTATCTATGTGTGTAGCTCCAGGACCGGTTATCGATCCTGTCTTAGGGTGTTTCCCCATAAGTAAAATGAGAAAAAACATTTCATAGGGTTATAGTGAGGGTGAAAGAACTTTAAAAAGGTGCCTAGCACAGAGCATAGCCCATAGTAAGAACTCAACAAATATTATTTTCCCTCAGATATCACTTAGCTGCTTCAAATTAACTTCCCTGAAGTCGTGTGTAAACTAGTAGTGAGCACGCTACTTCGTGGGACCAGTGTAAGCATGACTTTAAGGTATCCGACGGGTTCTACAAAATAAACCTGTCAGGTTGTCAGAACAATCTCAGCTGAATCTCTCCCTGCCCTAGAACCATGTGTCCGAAATCATGGTGCTTACATGTGATTGAAGGTGGTTCAAAAGGAATTTATTTTTTGCTTAAAAAGAAGAAAAGTATTTTTTAAAGCATCCTTTGAGAAAATATAAAATAAGAAATATGAGTATTCCTTTAAAAAGAGAATTCTTTTTTTTAAATTGTGGTCAAATCCACATAACAAAACTAACATCTTCACTATTTTTTAAGTATCCTATTTTGTGGCATTAAGAAAATTCAAGGATATTCATTTTAAACCAAAGAGAAATGAACAAACCAAACCACTGAAACTTGAAAAGTACTGTGTTTATATGGATACAGCCTTCCAAGTGCTCATAAGAAAACTGAATTTACAACTTGGTGAACTAATAAAAGCCTTGGTTAGCTAAGTAATAAACCAAGCTGAAAGGCCCAGGAAAGACCTGCTTAGGCTTCCTTCTCTATCACAAGTAACAGGTTTTTTTTCTTTTGTGTTTTTCTACAGAAAGATAAAGACTTCCTTGCTGTTGAATTATTTCACCAGAACTAAAATATAAATCTTGGTGATGTGAGACTTGTTTTTGATCATCATAGGAAGTCATAAATCACAGTTAATGTAGTGATAATTCACAAATTATACTTCGTTTCAGACATAACTAAACTTTTGTGCATTTTCTGTTTTCTTTTTTTTTTTCTTTCATTGTTTTCCTGCCTAGAGCTAAGCTCCCTTTGTCGGCAAACGTTATAAAAATCAAAGAACAGTTTTTGGTGATTGAAATGACTGTTAAAATTTGCCATCCCTCTACTGAAGCTGTTTACAAGCCTGAAATACAGAAAAGTGCTGCTAGCAATTTCTAAGCTTAAAAAGAAAAACTTAAAAGTGGAGCTTTGTACGTCTTCCACATGAATATGCATTTATTTTTAAATGATTAGAAAATATATACAGTTAAAACTTCAAACCATGGTTATCATGGATACTGTTGCTTAGGATAAATAGGACATTGAAAAGTGAGTCTACTTAAGAAAAAAAAATAATAATGGTACATCTAGTACTTGGTTGATAAGATGATACTCAAATGTCTGAGGGTGCTACATTTAGCGAATACAGCAGTGTGATTACGTCTAGGTACAGAGAAAAAGGAGACAAAATTAATGCGTTTCACAGAGTAACAGCAGATGAGACCTGGCCCTAGCTGCTTTATTTATTCAAGGCAGCCAGAAAATGTCAGAAAACTGTCCTGAGTCTCTCTAAGAAGTCCTCCAGAAAATTTACTTTCAGGAAATCTTTAAAAGTTGATCTTTACTTTCTCTATTCAGAAAACCATCATTTTCTCCTTTAGGAATGCTTTGCCGGAAGCATGTTGGTCAAGGTCAGGACTGTGAACCACGAACGGTGAGAGCCAGGTAAAGGCTCTGGAGTGAAGGGGCAGAAGGTTGAGGCTGGACACTGGTCTAGATGTCCACGGTTTGAGGTGTGAACACGCAGATGGACAGTGCGAGCTGTCAAAATGCACTCAACTAACAGGACAGAAAACGAGGCGAAGTCGGGCCTGTACAGAAAGCCTTGTCGCTGCCTGCTGATGGAAGCATGAGTGCCTTCCCACCAGTTTCCTCATCAGTCCCTTACAACTGCCCCCAAAGTAGGCAGTTTCTTTTATTGCCTTTGTTCTTCAGAGAAGCTTAACAAGTGATCTGGTCACTCCTTCTCTCAAAGTATCTGCCCTTCCCTGACCACGCCAAGCAAGCTCTTGCCTCTGTGGCTTTAGACTTGCTGTTCCCTCTGCCTGGAACATACTTTCCTCCAGACGTCCACCTCACTCCTTCCCTCATTCCTTCAGGTCTCTGCTGCAATATCACCTTCCTGACTCTCTCTCTAAAATACGAATTCCCAACCTCCTAGAGTTCCTCAGCTCCCTCATCCTGTTTTATTTTCCTCCACAGCACTTCGGACCACCTAACCTCGTAGATACAGTTATCATCTGTCCTTCCCATCCAGAATATAAGCTTCTTGAGCTTCAGTGGGTGAAATAATAATTTCAGACTGAGAAAAGGTTAACCTTTATATTATGTTGAGAGTTCTGAATTCCTAATCAAACAATGTTATGAACCAGCATGGTAACTCAGGGCAGGAATTTTATCTAATTCCTTCATAAAATGTGTCTCCAATTCCAATCACAGTGCCTAGCACATAGCAGACACTCAATAAATGTTGGTTGACTGAATATGCGGATCCTTGATCTTTCTCAACCGACATCACTTAAAACGACAAAATGTAACCTGAGCAGTGTGATGAAAAATATCCCTTAGGCCCTCTCTTGCTATTTTAGAAAAAGGTAGTGCATACAGGGACAACAGTTCTAAAACTTCCTGATTTCTCGAAGTCTCAAAAAATGCAAGCTCACGCATGTCCCAATGAGGAGTTAGGGAAGAGGTCACACTGTCCGCAGGAACACAGGCCTCTGGGCCGGCATCCACCTCAGCCCAACCTCAGGTCTGTGGCCGTTCAGCACCTTCTCTCCACAGGCTCGCATCTTACCCGGCTCTTTCAGAATTTCTGTGGGTCAAATCCTACTGCAGATTCCAAATGCCCACCTATGCCTCATTTATTTTGAGCAACTTATAATACGACAGCGAGCTAGTAAGATGGAGGAAGCAGGGCTTGGCCTGCAGGGAGAGTGTCACATCTGGATGGATATGAGCAGGTCTGAGTGCTGGAAGGGGTTCCTGGCACAGTGGGCACAGAGGATGCAAAGGCTGCTCATCGTAAGGGGAGACAGGCTCACAGAAACAACGGGCACAGAAGTAACTCGATCTGAATTCACTCTTTCTGCCAAGTTTAATGCTCCATTTATCACTCTCTGAAATCATCTTTCCTCTGCAGCCCCGGATGTTGCCTCTGTGCTAGATCTTCAGGGAGGAGTTTAGCAGACACGTCTTGGTGTCTTGGCATCTGTTCTTTCTATGACATTCAAGACTTTCCCAGCTCCCCATAAATGGATAAAGATGAATAGCTGTGTTTGCAGCTTCTAAGATAGATTTCACATTCAGCTGCTGAACTCCATTTCTGCATGAGACTAATTAACTAATTTGTGAAACATTAGTGGAAATGGCTTTGCATGTAGCCCCCTAAAGACAGAATGTAGGTCTTTTACCTGGTGAAATCCATACGGCTTCATACGATTGATAGAATCTGCCAACATTTGTTGAATATTTCTTGAAGAACTGGAGGGTGACTAAAAATCAAATGAGACATCTTTTATAGCATTTGGGGCTGAAGTGCAATTTCAGAAGATAATCTGTCAGTACTTCCCTCATTTCAGCATCCTTGAAGCTGCCCCCATCCCCACTGCTGGAGCCACCCAAGTTCCCCACTGGCCTCAGAATTCCTGAGCCGCTCCCAACTACAGCAGCAGGCTGGTGAAGTCCCAGCATCCCCACTCAGTAGGGTTGGCTCAGCCTGTAATCCCGCACCTTGGGAGGCTGAGGTGAGTGGATTTCCTGAGCCCGCGGGTTCGAGACCCGCCTGGGCAACTTAGTGAGACCTCATCTCTACAATAAATCAAAAAATTAGCTGGGCGTGGTAGCGCATGCCTGTAATTCCGGCTACTCGGAAGGCTGAGGTGGAAGGATCGCCAGAGCCCAGCAGGTCGAGGCTGCGGTGGCCGGAGCGGCCACTGCCCTCCAGCCTGGGCGACAGAGTGAGACTCCAACTCAAAAAAAAAAAAAAGGAATGAATTACTGCCCAAGAGCCAGGAGCTGGTTGCTTGGTGTGTCTTGCTCCCATCTGGCCTTGGGGGAGTTTTAATGACTTCTAGACCACCAACATTACCTGTAATTTAAATCTCTCTTTGACTGATCTCAGCATTCACTGTTTTTGCACAGATTAGAAAAATGCCTTGGACTCAGCATTTAACTGCTTCAGGCCTTGCTCCCCAGCTAGGTCTGGAGACTGGCCTGGAACACCAGCTTGGTGCCTGGGAGTCCCACCTACCTTCCATGCCTGGGTTACACTCCTCCCCTCTCCCCAGCCTCGTTACCCAGTATCTAGGTGTCTGCTGCTCTAGACGGATTTCCCAAGAGGCAACTCTCCCAGTGCAGCTCTCAGATCCATTGCCTAGATTCCCTGGTGTCATTTCTGCCTGGCATTGTGACCAAGTCAGCAAATCACAATGGTTGCCTCTTAAGACAGGTCCCCTAACCCTGGCTTGAGTGCAGAGCCTAAGCCAAGTCCCAGCTTGGGCAGCTACATGCCTGGGTAGCCCAAGATAGCCACCCCCACCCCACATCACCAAGACTTACATGCCTTGTGCCTGAGGGCTCAATTCTGAATTTTGGCATAGATTAGAAATTGTCAGCAAATTTTCAGCAAAAAGTTGGCTGGAGCCAGTATTCAGTGAGAAGCATATAGGATCATTGCCACGCCACAAAATAAACCTGTGGCAAGAGACTGATGGCTTTCTCAATCATTTCCTTTTTTCAAATGCTATGCTGCATTTCCCACCTGTCCTAGCAGTTATCTCAACATACTGCAAGTGATAACTGGCATTTGCCACTTCTACCCGGGCCCTTAAAACCTCTTTCACATGCTCTTCCATGCTGCTCCCCTCTTCTTTGGGCTGCAATGGTGACAGCAGCCATGCTACTACTAAAGATAGAACCAACAAAAGCCTGAGCCCCTGAATGACTGCGTGGAGCTGAGCCCTTCTAAACCAGAAAACCCATCCTGGACTGTTACTAGAGAGACAAAATTAACTTCTATTATGGCTATTGCAGTTCAGATCTATTTGTTTCAAAAGTTCAGTCTACCTCAAGTGATAAAACTGACCATAACAATTGCTGATGGCATGTTTCAAGCTCGCAGCTGAATTTTTTTTTTTTTTAACTAATCATGGGCCATGTCATTAATGATGGCTACTGGTTTCTGAAGGCCTATCGTGACCAGGCACTAAGAAAATGATTTAGTATTATTTTTATTCTACACAGCATCTCTGATGGATGGGCAAAATAATGCCTGGTTTTCAATGAAGAAACAGTTTCAGAGGAATTGTGGAGCTTGTTCAAGATCACACAGCTAGCTTGTACCAGAGTTCACGGTTTTCCCACTGTCAGTCAATATTGCAGTAATAGGAAAATGAAATACAGGTCAAAAGATTTCCTATGCTTATTACTTGGCAAACTAATGAATCCTATAAGTTTCACAATCATTACTTACCATATTCTCTCTCCCTTTTTTTCTCATTTTAATATTATAAAAGGGCACTTAGCTGTTCTGCATCCAAAATAGAAGAGTACAATAAGCATTTCCTTTATGAGCAGGGTATAACTGGCCCCACAAGTATGAGTCTGTCTGTTCGTAAGTCCAAAATGACTTTGAAAGTCTCTGAGTACATGTCTACCATAAGGAACATGAGTTTTGTTTTATTTATTTGTTTGTTTGTTTATTTTTGAGTTGGAGTCTCACTCCGTCGCCCAGGCTGGAGTGCAGTGGCATGCTCACGGCCACCCCAACGTCGACCTGCTGGGTTCTGATGATCCTTCCGCTTCAGCTTTCCAAGTAGCTGGAACTACAGGTGCACACTACCACGTCTGGCTATTTTTTTCTATTGATTGTAGAGACGAGGTTTCGTCAAGTTGCGTGGGCTGGTCTTGCGCGGGCTTAGGCTGCTTGCCTCAGCCTCCCAAAGTGTTGGGATGACCGGCTGAGCCACCGAGCCCAGCCGGAATATGAGTTTTTTTATTTTTTATTTTTTTTGAGTTGGAGTTTCACTCTGTCGCCCAGACTGGAGTGCAGTGGCCACTCCCAGCCACTGCAGGCTCGACCTGCTGGGCTCCGGCGATCCTTCCGTCTCAGCCTTCCAAGTAGCTGGAACTACAGGCGTGCACTACCACGCCCGGCTAATTTTTTGATTTATTGTAGAGATGAGGGCTCACCAAGTTGCCCAGGCGGGTCTTGAACCCACAGGCTCAGGCAATCCTAAGGTGCAGAATTACAGGCTGAGCCACCGAGCCTGGAATATGAGTTTTTAAAACAGGCACACTCTCCCTTTCTTCAATGATAAAAAAGTCTGTGGGGCACCTTTTTGCAAAAAAGACCGGTTTCTTATATGTTGCAAATTAGGAGGCCACTAACCATCTTCCCTTGATACCTTCTCAAGTATTATAGCCAATGCTCCAAATATGGTCACTGAACTCCCAGAATCAGAAGGACCAGGACCTTGGAAACTAGAGTGCTGGACCAAGATTTTGTCAGCGGTACCTTAGCTGGGCATAGTTTTTGAATTTTTAAACAAACTTAGTTGTTTCCTGAAGTAGCATTAGGCTAACAGGCATCTGACAGTGACCTTCTAACCCATATATTCAAAACTGTTGTCTCTTTTGTAAAGCATTCCCCCCATCTCTTGCCAATTACTGTCATCTGCATGGGTATGACACTTTAAACATGTTGCACAAGTTATGCTCTGTCCCTCAGAATTATTGCTTCAACTGAATAATTCACCTAACAGACACAAAAAGCATTGTTTTCTCATTGCCTGCTTTTTAAAAACTATCTTGATTTTTTTTTTCTATCGTAAGCCTTTTCTTACTAGTACTTTCAATGTGCTCAACTGATTTTAAATTTACCAGATGTGATGGGGTTATGGATATTCCTAAGACAACCCAGACCTAATCACAGACACATGTGCCAGACAGTATGCATGGAACAGAGTGATGATTCTGGGTACTGAAGTGACTGCTGCAGCCACCACACCATCTACTCATGGTAGTCAGAGATGACATGCTTTCTTTTTCTTTGAAGTTTTAGATTTTGCTTTTAGTATGCCAGAACCCGCAAGCTTGTTCTCAAATAGAAGAGTGTTAGCATAAAACTGATTAGTTTAACAACCACCCCAGAGATGAAAATCCTATTTAAAAACCTCTATTCTACATGTCTATATATATTGTAAACTCTATATATTGTAAACTCTAGAGCTATTCACACATAGTAAGAATCACATTTATAAAAATCCTACTTCCCGAGGTGAACCAAGATTTTCTATTACTCCGAAGTGTTAAAATAGCATGAAGAACTTAATATTTGCATAAAGCAGGTTCATTCACACAGACTTACATTTCCTACAAATTCATGAAATGCACACCAAGTACAATATAACAGATTAAAAATATTGGGATCCAAAGGAGATTTCCTTTATTAAAAAACAGCCAGGTTCATGGGCTCAAAAGCAATGATTTATGATGCTGATACATACCAGAGGGAGACAACCTCAAAAATACACCGAGCATTCTCAGAGGCAGGATGAAGAGGCTTCTTAGAGGATGCCATGCCCTCTCTGAAGCCTCCATATGACGCTATGTTTCAGAGAATGAACTCTTTAGTTATTCCTATATCTTTAAAAAAAGAGGCAATGACCCTCTTATGTATAATTTTTGCTTATAAATCACTTTACAAAAATACACTCTCACCCCTTCTGTTCAACATAATATTAGAAGTCCTAGCTAGAGCAATCAGACAAGAGAAGGAAATGATGGTACCCAAATAGGAAAAGAAGAAGTTATTCCTATTTGCAGATGACATGATTCTATACCTTGAAAACTCAAGAGAATCTGTCAAAAACCTCCTAGCACTGATAAAAGAATTTTCTCAGGGTATAAAATAATGTGCAAAAGACAGTCGCATTCCTATACACCAACAATAAACAAACAGAAACCCAAATAAAAAGCACAATCCCATTCACAATAACAACACACAAAAAATGAAATACCTTGGCATCTTCCTAACCAGAGAAGTGAAAGACCTTTACAACCAAAACTACAAAACATTACTCAAAGAAATCAAAGATGACACAAACAAATGGAAAAATATTCCATGCTCATGGATTGGAAGAATCAACATTGCTGAGATGTTCATCCTACCCAAGGCAATCTACAGGTTTAACGCAATACCCATTAAATTACCAGTAGCATTCTTCTCAGACCTGGAAATGACAATACAGGAATTCATATGGAAATATAAATGACCACAAATAGCCAAAACAATCTTCAGGAAAAAAAAAAAGAAAAAAAAAAAGCAGGCGGTATCACACTCCCAGATTTTAAACTTTTTATAAAGCTACAATAATCAAAACAGCCTGGTATTGGCACAAGAACAGGCATATAGACCAATGAAACAGGATAGAGATTCCAGAAGCAAAACCTCAATTTCTTAACCAACTTATCTTCGACAAAGCCTCCGCCATCAACCACTGCGTAGAAGAGAACCTATTCAGTAAATGGTGCTGGAAAAACTGGCTGACCACATGCAGAATATTAAAACAAGACCCCTACACAAAAATCAACTCGAAATGGATCAAAGACCTAAATGTAAAATCTCAAACTATAAGAACCTTAGAAAATGCAGGAGACACCCTTATGGAAATTGGAACTGTCAACCAATTCCTGATCAAAACCCCAAGTGCCCATATCATAAGAGATAAGATAGAGAACTGGGACCTCATCAAACTGACAAGCTTCTGCAAAGCCAAAGAAGCCATCAAGAATACAGGGAGACAGTTCACAGACTGGGAAAAAATATTTGCCACCTGTATATCTAACAAAGGCCTAACATCTAGGATCTACAAGGAACTTAAACGTGCTGAAAATAAAAAAACAAACAGCCCCATTATAAAGTGGGCAAAAGATAAGACAGATACTTCTCAAAAGAAGACATATGAGCAGCTAACAGATACATGAAAAAATGCTCAGCCTCACTAATCATCAAACAAATGCAAATTAAAACCACACTGAGATACCACCTAACTCCAGTCAGGATGACCATCATCAATAACTCAAAAAACAACAGATGCTGGAGAGGATGTGGCAAAAAGGGAACACATCTACACTGTTGATGGAAGTGTAAACTAGTACAACCTCTGTGGAAAACAGTGTGGTGATTCCTAAAAGATCTAAAAATTGACCTTCCATACGATCCCACATTCCCCTGCTGGAAATATACCCGGAGGAACTCAAATCACTCTATGAAAAAGATACCTGCACATGAATGTTTATTGCAGCATTATTCACAATAGCAAAAACATGGAACCAACCGAGCTGCCCATCGAAAGAGGACTGGATAAAAAAAAACATGGTGTACACACCTGGTGAAATATTACACAGTCATAACGAAAGATGAAATTATGAACTTCACAGCAACTTGGATGGACTTAGAGTCTATAATACTGAGTGATCTATCACAGAAACAAAGAACTGAGTGCCACATGTTCTCACTCATAAGTGGACCTTGAACAATTATCATAATACTCTAAGAAAAGGATTGGCAGTAGTGGGAAACCGCCAGGGGAGGGGGCGTGGGATTGGTACAGTAGAGGGAAACTGCCAGGGGAGGGGGGCACACCTCATCAACAAGGGTACCTGCATAATGAACATTTGTATACCTAACCCCGAATTGTACCCCACATATTTAAAATAAAAAATTTTTTTAATTGGTATGAAAAAGATGGACAATGAATACAATGAAAATGAATAAAATATTTGACAGATACAGTCATAGGAGGGAAATACAAATAGCCAATAAACACACAAAAAGACTATAGAAAAAAGAAGGAAAAAAAAGTCTGAAATATGTGGTGATTACTTCACAACTTTGTGGCTGTTCCAAAAAACACTGAATTGTCCACTTTAAAGAGCAAACTTTATGGTGCATGGATTAGATCTCAATAAAGTTTGTTTTTTGGTGTGTGTTTTTTTTAAGATGCCTTGTGAGTGCTTCGGGCAGAGTTAGTGAGAATTCCTGCCACCTCTGTCATTTCTTCCCACAGTGCTGTCGGGATCAGCTGTATTAGAAAAGAAGAGCAGGGAAACCCCAAGGAGAGTGCAGATACGCTACCTCAGGACCATCCAAGCCTTCTGTCCGCCCTCTCCTTCTCAGCACTAGGTGCTTTATAGAAGAGCACATGTGCGGGGGTGGGCTGGAAGGAGTGGTGGTATGTGCTCTTCGGTGTGTTTTCCACTGGGACACGGGTCTATGTTTGTGCTTCTGCTTACAAAGTCACGTCAGGGCTTTGGAAATTTTCAGAGTTCCTCCTTAAAAGAGCTTCTTTTTCTTTGCCTGACAACGAGGAAGAAAGAATATGTGATTTCAAAACATTCAGTAGAAATTAAAACACTTTGTAACATTTTGTCAGTCTTTACTGTCTTTAATGTAGTGGGTGCGTGCATACTTTTTTCTCAAGTAACATCAGGATTGAAGTTTGGTTTTTGCCTCTTGTGGGTCTGTCAGCTTTGTTAACCGTTGAGTTTGTGTACCTTCTTTAACCTTTTCTTCTCTTTGACTTGTGTAAAGAGAAGTCCTTAACTGGCCCAAGTAGACCCCGGGTGCATTTCATCCATTAGGATAACGAGTAGAAGTTTGTTTTGTAAAAAAAAATTCATAGTGCCTAGCAGGGTCTTCCACACCAAAGATGTTCACTAAGTGGTTTGGACTTAGAAGGAAGGGTGGACAGTAAATGGGCCTTTCTGTAACAAGCCAAGTTTTATTTGCGCATATTTGCTTGTTTTCTGCCAATCCATGACCCTTGATTGGAGATGTTCCCTGATCTTGTCATACACAGACCTCACTGCATACACACACACACACCCACACACGCACACAGTTTTTTTGGCTTTTATAATTGTTTCTAGCTACAATTGGTTCTCATTCCTCTGTGTACTCATCATCCTGGCTCTGTCCCTTTCTCTACAGGTACCAAAGGCTTAGAATGTTCTCCTTCCACTCCCACCATGAACTCCTACTTCTATAAGTTCATGATCAACCTTCTCAAGAGGTTCAGCAGTGAACGGAAGCTCCTGGAGGTCAGAGGCCCTTTCATCATCAGGTCAGCCTCAGCGTGCATTCTCCTCACACAGCCACGACTTCTCATTCTCACAGCATACAGGGTGTCAAAGCAGCCACCTTCTCTGTCCCTTCTACTCTCCTCTTTCTCCTGTCCTTTGGGTTTGTTCTTTAAAGAAACAAAGAAGGTTGTCCCTTATGCCCAGTTATTAGTACTTCTGACATGAGGCAGGTCAGTGTTGTCTCTTTTTTTTTCTTGAGTCAGAGTCTCACTGTCGCCCAGGCTGGAATGCAGTGACACGCTCACAACCACTGCAGCCTCAACCTGCTGGGCTCAGGAGATCCTTCCATCTCAGCCTTTCAAGTAGCTGGAACTGCAGGTGTGCGCCACCACACCTGGCTAATGTTTTTTTTGATCTGTTGTGGAGACGAAGTCTCACCAAGTTGCCCAGACTGGTCTCAAACCCATGAGCTCAGGCAGTCCTCTCACCTCCACCTCCCAAACTGCTGGGATTACAGGCATGAGCCACTGTACCTGGCTGTCTTTTTTCTTTCTCTTGAGATGGATTATCCCCTCATTAAATGCCATTGTCAGTCTTCTGGAGAGGAAAGGAGGTGAGCCAGATGGTGTATGGCACAGGGCTGTGTCCTGGGGCTCAGCCACAAACCAGTGCAGGAATTGACCAGGCTTGATGGAACCATGTTCCTGAGTCCTGTGAGCCTAACCCTGAACAGTACCAGGGCAACCGCCCCAGCCTCAAAGACTCTAGAAATGTAGCAGCATGACTGGGACTGACCCTTTACCTCCAACTCAGTTTCAAGGGCAGGGTCAACAAAAGTGTGGCCCAGTGTCACCCTCAGCCTAGTGAAAGCTAGACCAGGGGCAAAAGTTCCTTCTGGCTCCCCACCAAAGCCAGATGGGGAGATTTCTGGAATAGCTCGAGTGATCCCAGATTCTCTACAGCATGGTTCTCAGCCCTGCATTGCTAGATCACTGAAGAGACTGAAAGAAGATTCCCGGGCCTCCCTCTGACCGGTGAAATCAAAACCTCTGGGATGATAGGGTTATTGAAGTTGTCAGGATATGTAGGGAACATGCCATACTAGGGGTGGGAGTTGAAGGAGTTCTGGCAGAGGGCCCAACCTATATGGAGCATCAAGCCAGGAGAGAGCCTGAAGAGCTCATTTTTCTGTAAACCAGAAAGCAAGTTCAGCCTGTGGGACACTAAGGATAGAGGACCTTACCCAGAGGTCAGTGGAGAGCTGCTGCAAGGGCTTGAGCCAGGGAACAACGTGACCAGATTTCTGATGTGAAGATGACTGTTGCTGGGGAGAGTGGGGTAGAGGGCCGAGATGGAGACCAGTGGGGGACTGTTGTCCAAGTAGAGACTGTGGCAGCTTGCAAGGGGGATGGGAAGAAGCAGCTGGTCTCCTGACTGAGTTGGAAGTAGGGCTGATTGGTGACTCGTGGCATTGAAGAGTGAGGGGAGAGACAGCTAGGAATGACACCCAGGCCTCTGGTTTGGGCAGCTGGATGGATGGTGGTACCAGTTCCCAGGGTAGGAACCCTGGAAGAATGGCAGGGAGTGAGGAGGGTCATATGTTTGAATTTGAATTGCTTTTGAAACATCAAAGGGAAAATATTGAAGTAGTTTGCTGTACCTTTTCAGAGGTTCTCAAAAGGGGGACCTAAGCCCAAGCAAATCTGGAAATTGATGGCATAATCATTCATTTGTTCATTCATTCATTCAACAGATGTTTACTGAACACCGACTCTGCAAGGTATCATTCTAGATGGTTCTGCCATTGTAGAGCTTTCATTCTTAGAGTAAGAGGGGGCAGATTGAGAAGGGCAGAGGTCTGAGGCTGAGCCCTAAGAGCTCCAGTCTGTAAAGATTGGGGAAAGAAGAAACCAGAAGAGGAGGCTATGGCGAAGGGCCATGAGGTAGAAGGAAGGTGATTGAAAGAGGGAGCTAGCAGGAGGCAGTGAGGGAGGTGAGACCTGAAGAGGGTCTCCTGGGAGCCACTGCAGGAGCCTGCACACAGGGGGAGCTTAAGTAGGAGGCGGGGGCTGGGCTCAGTGGCTCAGCCTTTAATCTCAGCACTTTAGGAAGCCAAGGTGAGTGGATTGCCTGAGTCCACGGGTTCAAGACCAGCCTGAGCAAATTGGTGAGAGCTCATCTCTACCATAAGTTAAAAAAAAAAATTAGCCAGGCATGGTAATGCGCACCTGTAGTTCTGGCTACTTGGAAGGCTGAGGTGGAAGGATTGTGGGAGCCCAGCAGGTTGATGCTGGGGTGGCCGTGAGCGTGCCACTGCACTCCAGCCGGGGCGACAGAGTGAGACTTCAACTCAAAAAAAAAAGTAGGAGGCAGGAAGTGGAGTGGCAGGTACAGAATGCGACCAGCCAGCTTAGGGACTGAGTGTGGCATTGAGGGCACCCTGGGGACTGGGCTGAAGGAGGGAACAGGCTGCCTGGGCAGAAAGACAAATAGTAGGACCGAGCCAGAGGAAGGGGCTTCTGATGGTCTAGACCGTAAAAAGGATGCCCCTGTGGTGGTGGGGAGGCTGTTAACACCCTCTTGCTTCTCGGGGCTTTTCCAGAGCAGAGGTTCTCAAACTCAGCACTGTTAGCATTTGGAGCCAGATGATTCTGTGTGATGGGCTGTCCTGTGCATTGTAAGATGTTCAGCAGCATCCCAGGCCCCTGCCCACTGAGTGCTGGTAAGCACCCACTCTCAGCCAGTTGGGACAATCAAAATTGTTTCCAAACATTGCCAAATGTCTCCTGGGAACAAAATCACTCCAGTTCAGAACCCCTATTACAGAGAGTCAGAAATGGATTCTTAACCTCACTGGCAAAAGAGAAAGCTTCCATAGTTTTTCTTTACATCAAGTTGGACAGTTTCAGGTAAGAGATTGAAGTAGGGATTAGATGTGGTACAAGAGATCCCCCCACCAGGAAAGCGGTGTAATATTCCCACAAGTTACAGTTCACTTTATGTCTGAATGGCAGAGGCATCAGTGCTCTTGATAAGCAATCCTTGCCTGGAAGATGCTCAGTGGAAGGAGAGAGGACTTTGAAAAAGGAACTTGTGGCTAACTTCCCCTCTGGAGAACCAGGCTCTGAGTTTTTCCATCCTATCTCAGCCTCACATGCCCACTCAGAGGCTTGGGGAGAGAGACCTCAGGGTAGTCCCCAGTGTCCACTGACTGTACAGACCAGAAGTGTGGGCAACATGGGCATGCTTGTGTGTCCTCCCCACCCACTCAGGGCCACCACCATGTTCCCCGTTACAGACTCTAGGGCAGTGAGGCTTCATTTGCTTTGCAACATCTCATGGGCTTCCTAGGTTGATGGAAATCCTCATTTTGAAGAAGGGAAAATGAGAGGAAGCAGTGTGAGCACCAAGCTTGGTTGGAGCTGGGCTGCAGACCCTTGCATTCTGCTAGCTCAGCAGCCTCCTTTGCCCCTTCTGTGGGAGAGTACAGGGCCTGGTATCACGAGGGGCCCTCAACAGTCTGCAGGCTAGGACCACCTAGGGTCAGGCCTACCTGGGGCCCAGCTCCTCAGAGAGCTCAAGAGCTGGGCCCATGAGTCCTCCCTCTTTAACCTCTGGGGACTCAGTATATTCAGTATGGTGATTACTCACTCTTCCAGGGCTCAGACTCATGCTGGACCATGCTGAGTTCTCGGTGGACATTGAGCCTGGCTTCCAGGCCAGGCCCCACTCCCACTCCTAAGAGACAGAGTTCTTGGCCAGCACAAAGAACCCAGCAAGCTGGGGAGAGAAGGAACCTGTGGCTGGGTCCCTCATTGGTCACCTAGTCCTCTGCGCCATTTGTCCAGCCATCCTCCAAAAGCAGCACCACACCTGGCAGTGCATGTCCCAGCTGACAGCCACCTGGCCCAGCTTCCTCAGGGCCAAGTTGGCTCTGGAGCCTGCTGCCATCTAAGCCCAGTGCACCAAGCCGCAGCTGACCAGCCCCGGGGTCACATTGCCAACCACACAGTCTGGGCACAGAGCATAGCATCTTACATGTAAGAAGCCTTACAGATATGTCGCTTCTTCCATCCTCCCCATGGTCCTAAGGAGGCTAAAGCCCTTAAGCAGAGGCTTGCTGGGAAGAGGCACCAGGGGCGTCAGCCTGCCCTTCTGCTCCCCGCCTTCATTTCTTTCTTTCCTGCTGTTGCTTTAAAGAGGGGCATCATGATGGTTCATACAGATGCTGGCATGAAGCCACAGGCCTGGTAAGGAAGGCAGTAGGTGATTTCTTAACCTTCTCTTTAGCTGTTAAGCAAGCTATAAGTTGCCCTTCTCAGCCTCCAAGGTTGAGCACTGAGAGAGGAAGGACAGAAATTCTTCTGGCCAAGAAATAAAAGCCATTATTTCTGCAGGAGTGTGTTTCGCTCTGCGCCCAGAAGCGGCTGCTGTCTAGAGAAGGACAAAGGCATCCAGACTTCTTGAAGGCAAACATCTGGTGGGGGTTCTTGGCATTGAAGAAGATGTATGATTTCCCTCTGGACCGAGGGAGCATTTCCTCTCCCCCATGCGGCTTTCCCAGGCCTCACCTCCATGTGGGAGTGGGAATGGGGTGCTCGAACTCCAGCCAGGCCTGGGTAGGTTGGACATTCTTTTGCTGTCTGCATGGCCTTCTTATCTGGTGTATGTAACAGTTTAGACGCCTGTCGAGGTTGGGAAAGCCAGCAGCTCCAGAACCCTCGTCTCTCCACCAGCCTCATTGAGACCTGCACCGGCCCAGGCCCTTCACTTGGCTGCTGGGAGCTGAGGCCAAGCCCACAGACTGAGGGAAGACAGGGACGTGTAGAGCAGAGTGCTATGAGCTTCTGGCACTACACCCTCTCACCTCTACCCCCTTCCTTCACAGGCATCTGTAAGACCGAGGGTAGATGGACCTCCTGCAGGCACTCAGAGGAAGAGTAGCTTCTAGAGTCAGACTTTGTTTCACATCCCAGTTCCTCCCATTTTCAACCATGTGGCCTGTTTCTAAACGCTTTCTGCTTTGTCCATGAAATGAGACAGTTATAGTGCCTGCCTTGTCATGGTATGGCCAGGATTATGCAGATGTGCGTTCCAGTCCCGGTGCTGGCAGTATTTGATAAAGGGCTTCTGCCTCCCACCATGGCCTGTGGGGAGGAGAAACCAGATCTCAGCAGGAAGGTGAGATCATTGACCCTTGTGTGCCGAGAGCTGACTCCGGTGCGCCAGACCTGCTGCCCCCACACCCAGGGCACCCGGCAGCAGCCCAGGCCAGCCCCACTAAAACAACTCTGCCCGAAGTAGGTGTTGATGTGCGTTGCCCTCCTCCGGCCTCTTCCCACCCTCCATGCTAATGCAGTCAGAACAAGCCCAGGCCTTGTCTCCCTGTGAACCATTCCACTTATACTCAGTAGAAAAGGAGAGGAGGGAGAAAACCCAGCCTCTTTGATAAACTGTGATATGAACTCCAGCGTGACCCGACAGCTGTGATCTTTACAAGGCCTGCTTCTGTGCTGGGAAGTGAGCAAGTCTGAAGATACTCACTCTGCCTGCCAACATGGCCCTCTGGCCAGCCGTCCTTTGGCTCCATCAGCTGTGCATTTTTCCCGTCCTCTTCCTCCCTGCTGCCTTGCAAAGAGGAGTAGCTGGAGAATGCTTTCATTTTTAATGAGCGACTGTATGCTGTGAATGCAAGGGCTCTGACCTGAACCAGCCTAGTTAATGGTAGATGAGAGCCCGTACACCCTCCCAGGAGAAGGGGACACTCCTAAGATGAGGTGGGCATTGGGAGAAGATGGACTGGGGCCCTAGTGGGAAAGGAGGAAGCAGTCACGGGACTTCTTCCATGAGACCCTGACCCAAGCCTAGCAACAAGGCTTCCAGTCCTTTCTGGTCCTCCTCTCACCCCTGTGGCAGACAGGCAGGGCAACCTCTCCAACTGAGCAAATGCTCTGAGTCCCTCATATGTGCTCCTGCTAGCACTGCCCCCTACCAGTGTCCTGGGTGTGCGTAAGAGCCTTTGTGTCCAGAAGGGGGGTATAGGCAGAATGGGGAGCTGATTGGCCACCGAAGGGGGTGGGGGGACAGGGCAACCACTGGCAACTGGACTTGTTTTTAATTGCAGGGACTGGGGAGGGGAGGCAGCCTCCAGAGAAGAAGCTCTCTTTCATGCTGTAATTGGGAAATTCCACTTTGCTGGCCTTGCGCGCTCTACCCTATGCAACAAGGCCTTCAGCTGTGGCCAAATTGCGGGCCACCCACTGTCCGCAGCACTAACCCCTCCTAGGCCACCCAGTGTCCAGAGTCCATGTGGAATCAGTATCCCCCATTGCTCTGCAAGTCTTTGTACATGCCACCTTACCTGTCAGAGGCCATTGGCCAGGTCCCCAAAAGCCCATTGTGCTGATGCTAATGGCAGGGGGATTGGCATAGAGTGGCCAGGCCATATCTGTGCTTTGCCTCCAGCTTCCCCTCACAAGCCAGGTAACCCCACTCATTCTCTTCCTCTCACCCCTTTAATGGACTACATTCATTTGTTCAGAATAAATAAATTGCTTTGGCGGACACGTGCCAACTTATCTGTCTGCTAGAAGAGGCTTTGCTCTACTACCCAGCATGCAGATGGGTTTTTTATCTTTATTAGTTTGCAGCCATATTGATTGGGTCCCCAGCTGAGAGGAGAGAGACAGGACATTGAACAGGCTAGAGGAATTCTTCTGAGGAGTTTCTTACTTCCTTCTCAGAAGAAGCTTCTCTTCTTGCTGGCTTGAATTAAGGTCTGCCCAGTGTCCGTGTGAATCTTCTGGAGCTTTCCACTGTCATTCTTCCCCCAGGGACCAGGACTGGGTGCTTTTGTTGTGATGCAGGGGACTCAAAGAGGAGTGTGCAGCAGAAGCCATTTTGCACAACCAACCCTTGGCTTCTGCTCTAATTGGAGACAATACTGTGGGACTGTGAATGGTGGGGGACCCAAGAGACCCAGTCTGACATGCAGAAAAGGTTGCCTGGCAGTCTTATTCTCTGAGGTAAAAAGATGACCTTGAGGGGGTACAAAATCCAGGGAGCCCAGAGAGCCCAACCCAGCCTGCATTCCATTGTTCCCTCATCTGTGGTAAAATGACCAGTGTCCCAGCACCGCACAGAACCATCCAAGATGAGGCCTTCTTGTTCCTTGTTAACCCAGAGGTGGCAGGGAAAGCTGGGGACAGGGAAAGGGGGTGGCATTGTCTCGCCTCCTCTAAAGAGTCTTCACATGTCATACACGCTGGCACTCTCTGGAAGAAGGCTTGTCTTCTTTTCTGGAAAATGGATACCACGTATGATGGGCCTTGCTAGACCAGGCTGGGATTAATTAGGTCTGACCAGGGAATGAGGGGTGGAGAGGAAGTGCTGGCCAGAGGAATCCCTGCGATGTGTTCTGGGAGCCCCAGGGGCTTCAAAGGGCAGGATCCTGGTGTTTGGAAGTTTCAGAAGTTTCACTCACTTTGAGCAGAGACAGTGAGAGTTAGCAGTCACAGGTAAACTTGGCAGGAGGGGACCATGTGTCCTATAGGGTGACTGACCTCTGTCCCCATAGCCAAGCAGCCATCCTCCTACTGAGCTAACCATCACTCCCGTTTCCAGGAGCCCCTGTGATGGAGGAGAGGACCCGTCAGCAGATTGCAGGGCAAGCTCCTCCCCCCAGTGCATACCCCTCAGGCACTCATTGGGTGGATGCTGGCTCCCACTTGGCCCCTTGCCAGCCTTTTGCTGAAAGCATTTTCTTTGTAGTCTACACACCTAAGAAGCATTGTCAGGAACTGTTTTCAAGGACGAAGAACTTGAAGGCTTCTGAAACTTGAAAGGTTGTTTCCAGATGGATCCTGGGGTACTCTCTGGATCTGACTGACTGTGTACACTTTACCGAAGGATGCTGGGAAACTTGGAAAGTTTTGACATTAGCAAGTAGCTAATGTGTATCATACTGTACCATCTTATTTTTTAAAAAAAGTAGTGGCAGATTTGGAATTGGCACCTAGAAGTCAGTTTTCTATCCTCCTGCTTCCTTGGGGAAGGGTTGCATCTGGGACAGACAAATGGGTGTCCTTCATTTTAAGTGTTTTTAAACTCCTTATAGGAAAGCGGCTACAGTGTATCTTGTCCATCTACTGTAGAAGCATTTCTCAGGAAGCTCTTTTATCCCGGAATCATTTTGACATGTGTTTCCTTGGACTGTCTTTGGAAACCCCTGTGTGGTTCTCCCTTCTCTCTCTTCAAGTGATTTATTTTAGCAGATAGTCACAAAGATCACAGAAACCCCATCCATGACCCTTGTCTTCAGAAGCATACCCGAGAGGGTCTCTATCACATGCAGTTTGTGAAAGGCCGTCCAGACTAGGCACCCCTTCCATATGGAAGGAGAGCTCTTGTCTCAGATAGGGGGGCCTGGCCTAGATGCACCATGGCACAGAATTCTGCCTCAGATGGCACTTGAATCCATGGTACTTGTATGCCATGAAGCAGCATATAGTCCATGGGTTAGGGTGACAAGCCAAATGCCTCTTTGTAACCAAGCTAGGATGGATGGTCCACCAAAGAGGCTCTTGGGATCTGAAGTGGATAGTAAAACTTTCTGTAAACGCTCACTGCTTCAGATAGGGTGTGTGAATCCCAGGAGCGTGCAGGCTTTGGGTCTGTTACTGTCATCGTCATTGTGTCTTTTAAGTACCCTTGTAGCACCTGAGCACTACCTCCCACCTCCTTCACCCCAAGTCTTGGATTATTAACTGTGGCGTCAGAATATGATCCGCAGGGAGCTGTGTAGCTATCTCAAGACCCTAAAACTGAGGTCCTCCCCCCCCATCTGGCCTGGAGCCTTGTGTTTTGGGGAAGAGAGCCACGGTCAAGATGGTGAAATAGATGTGGTGGAAGCGCCTGCTGTGACCACCATTACATGGGCCCAGAGGGCACGAGCTCTCTAGCACTGCACCTAGGATTCACTAACCCTGTCTGCAGAGCAGCACCTGGGCCACCAGCCCAAAAAGTTGCAGTGACTGTCCCACACAACATGGGGGCAGAGCTGAGACAAGCCATGTCCCCCATTTCCATCCACAGGGCAGGACTCCAGATCTGGCAGCCAGGACCCTGGGAGGGTGTCAGCTTCATTAGAGACAAGCTGTGCTCCCTTGTGGCATCCCCTTTCCGCTCAGGGTTGATGATCTGTAGAAAAATCCCACAGAGACCCCTCCTATGTGACCTCCTTCTTGTCTCCTAGGGCTCTCATCCCTATCTCCCACGACTCCCGACCGCTTGGACAGAAGTGAAATGCCGAGTAAATCTGTGTGTCCTTCCCCATCTTCCCTCTAGGCCCCACCGCCACCCCCACCCCTCCACTCTTGTCTGTTATCCTGGCCTACTTCCGATCTGTCTCTAGTCAGCATAACCTCCCAGGAACTCCTTGGCACTTTGATGGTGAATGTCTGTCTTGGTCTAAATCTCCCTTCTGACTCCTGTTTGAGAGGACGTGACTCACCCCCTCCTTCCTCCGGGGGATTTGTTTTTCCTCCTGCTTTATCTCAGTTGCTTGCATCATTTGCACTGGCCTCTATCTTTTGGAAGCCGGGCTGAGACAGATCCAAGTGCATACCAGTCAGCTTTCTTTTTTTCCTAGTCCTCCAGTGAGTGTCCTTTGTAGTCTTTTTGAGCCTGGTCTCACTCTTTCCTTTCTCAAGCTGCTTCCTAAAGTGCTAAGTTTCGTCTCTCTTCCTCTGTTCCCTCAGAAGTGGGACATTCCCCACCCCCAGGCACATGCCCCAGCTCCAGACCACACGGGATTTCCCTCACTTGAGCCCTCTGAGCATCTTCTTCAGCCTGATCATGGCACTTGTGTCTCCATTTCACTGTCCACTTTGTCATCGGTAATCTCCTGGCCTTAGATGGGCCCTTGTGGTTCCAGACTTGCTGTCTGTGTATCCAGACCTTTCCCTATGAAAGAAGAACAGTTGTCCAAGCTTGAGGACTTCCAGCCTTTCCCACTGCTTCTAAAAATGTGCTCAGGAAACACTACTGCACCTCAAGAAGTTCTGGCTTGTTCTCAGCATAGTTTTGCCATCTCTCTGGGGAAGCCTTCTCCCTTTCTTAACCACATAACACTTTGTGCTTCAGTAACCCAGATATGTCCTCTTTCCTCCTGCTGATCAGGGCAGTGTAGCAGCCTTTCCTCCCTTCATACTGTGGCACCAACAATGCCTTTGTTGAATGGAAATTTAAAGAACAACATGCTGTTAGAAAGTACAGACCAGGTGTGGTGGCTCTCGCCTATAATCCTAGCACTTTGGAGGGCCAAGGCAGGACAATGACTTGAGCCCAGGAGTTTGAGACCAGCCTGGGCAACATAGAGAGTCCCCATCTTTACAAAAAATAAAACTTTTTAAAAAGCAAGTGCACAAATCATGGGTTTGCTTCAGATCAGTAATTTTTCTCTGATTGTTAAACCCATATAAATGATCACTCAGGTCAAGAAATAGAACATTTCCAGCATCAGGAGATCCCTTTATTGCCTCTTCCAGGTGATGGTCCCTCCCTTCCTCCCTCAAGTAGCCCTATCCTGACCTTTAACATAGTAGTTTCATTTTACTAGTTTTGAACTTTATATAAATGGAAGCATACAGTTTATGCTTTTTTACGAAGTCTGGCTTCTTTGGGTCCACATTAGGTTTGTGGGATTCATCTGTGTTGGATGTAGCAGTAGTTCACATTTCCATAGAGTATTCCACTATATAATGATACCACAATTTATTTGTCTGTTCTGGTATTGATAGGCATGTGCATTATTTTCAATTTGGCACTATTATGAATAACATTCTTAAACATGTCTTTTGGTGAACATATATAAACATTTCTGTTAGGTGTACACCTAGGAATTGCTGGATTGGCAGGCAGCCATAGGATCAGCTTCAAGAGGTCCTGTCCAAAGTGCTTACACCAGCCTCTACTCCCTTCAGCAGTGTGGGAGAGTTCCAGTTGCTCCACATCCTTGCTAACACTTGCTATCATCGGTCTTTGATTTGGCCATTCTGGTAGGTAGGTAGTGGTGTCACCTTGTGATTTTAATGTACATTTCCCTGAAGACTAGGGAAGTTGAACTACTTTTCCTAGTTTATTGGCCTTTTGGGTATCCTCTTTTGTGACAAGCCTGTTCGGGTCATTTTCCCATTGAGTTTTCAGTGTTTTCCTTATTTAGTTTGTGGAAGTTCTTCATATGTTCCAGGTCAGTCTTTCTCAGCTATATATGCTATAAATATCTTCCTCTACTCTGCAGCATGCCTTATCACTCTCTTAGTGGTGTCCCTTGATGAGTCGTCATTCTTTGTTTTTACCATAGTCCAGATAATCCGTTTTTCTTTACAGTTAGCAGTTTTTATGTTTTATGGTGCCTTTTCAGGGATGGGGAGCTCATGGGAAGGTACTCATGAAGCTGCCTCCTCTGACTGATGCTTGTTAAACATTCACAGTGAAGTGGACACTGGGCACAGTTCACCTAAAACCCAGAGACATTAGTTCTTAGTTCTGGACAGGGTCTTGGAGACCACCTAGTCGAGCCTGCTTGTGCTTTGTAAAAACAGATTCCTAGCTGTCCCTCCACACCTTCTACCTGACATACTCTGAGGGACTTCTGGTACAGCCAGGCCAGTGATGGTCTGCAGTCTGGAGCTAGGACCCACTCATCAAACTGTATTGGGCAGCACCCTTTGGTGGCATGTGTAGGAACCCAGGTCAAAGGCACCAGAATGAACAAGGGACTTGACTGGTCTGTATCCAACCAAGGCAAAGTCAGCACAATCCAAGAGCTCTGACAGCATCTCCCTGTGGCACCGTCTCTCACCAGCCCTTGATTGAGGTCTGCCTTGTTGTTTTGGTCTCTTCCAAGTGGCAGAGACATGGCCACCACAGTGCCTGGCCATCACATCTCTGCAGGGCATGATCCAGGGGGAAGCTCTGACTGACCCAAACAGGGTCAGTGGAAGGGAGGTGGACCGAGGGTACTGTGAATGGCAGCCCTGATGGAAACCCACATGGCATGGGGAGTGATGGCTCTGCATAGGATAGGGGCCACTCCTACCACAGACGCTGAGCAGTCACAACTCGGGGCCACCACATGGCTGCCTTGCTGAGTACAGTTTTCTTAAATGAAATATGCAGATGGGCATCATCACTATCTCCTCCTAATCCCGTGAGGATTAAATGACAACATATGGAAAGTGCTTAGAAGAGAGCCTGGCACATCGCAACTGTTCAGTAAGTACTAGAAGCAACTATGAGGGTAGTTGTGAGAAGAAGCACCAGCTCTCTCTTTGTATGTGTGGAGCCAAGGGAGGCTCAGGAGGTGGGTGGGTGGGCAGGGAAAGCTGGGCCTGGCATCTGTTCACTGCCTCTGCAGCTCCCTTGGGTTCAGCTTCCAAAAAGCACATGTTCTGGGGTTGACTCAGCTTTCTCCTCTTTCTAGAGTAGGGTAAGAGAGAAAGATATTGGGACATTAGTCTGTCATTCAAGTGAATACTTGAACCCAGGCATCCTTCTTTCTGTACCCCTCCCCACCTATCAACCCGCCCTTGTTCAGTGCTGCCCAGTCAGGTCTCTGGATGGCACATGACAAAACCAGTTCTCACCCTTATAATGAGAAAAATACTATAGGACTCATGTGCAGGCAGGGACAAGGATGCATTAAAAACTTGATCAGCCAGATTCGGTGGCTCAGCCTGTAATCCCAGCACTTTGGGAGGCCGAAGCGAGTGTATTGCCTGAGCCCACGGGTTCGAGACTAGCCTGGGCAACTTGGCAAGACCTCATCTCTACAATAAATAAAAAACTAGCTGGGCATGGTAGCACGCGCCTGTAGTTCTGGCTACTTGGAAGGCTGAGGTGGAAGGATCGCCTAAACCCAACAGGAAAACACTGGGGTGGATGAGTGTGCCACTGTACCCCAACCCGGGTGACAGAGTGAGACTCCAACTCAAAAAAAACACAACAAAACCTTGAAGTTCAAGGCTGGGGCCTACCTCCTGTCCTCAGGACTCGACCTCCCTCTCTCACCTTTACAGCTGGCTCTTCCTCCTCTATCAGCCCCATTCACGTACAAGCCACCCACTCTGTGACCAGATGGCTTGCTCCTGTCCTTGGCATCCCAGCCTTCCACAGCTGTCCCGGGCTTGCATCTCATTGGACCCATCAGTGTGGCCCAAGAGTACCAGTGCCCTGATTGTCTAGGACAGGGTCATGTGCCCGGCCTCAGGCAGAGAGAGGAACACATGTTCATGGGTCATCATGGTTCTGAACCAAAATCCAAGGCAATGGACACCGGAGGCAGACCTGAAAATGGGTGTCCGCTGTGTGGTCTGAGTTTAAATACTGGCTGAAGGGGAGTATGAAACATGCCCACTGAGGGCCACCATAGTGGTGGCAGAAAGAGTGACTCTCTGTCACCTCCCAACAGCCATATTCTCTCTCCCTCCAGGAGGTCAGAGGGTGAAGCTAAGTGTGTGACCTCGTGATCCTCCCAGAGACCGCAGCGGGAGCAAGCAGTGAGGAGGTAGCCAGCGGGCCCTGGGCGGCATACAAGGAATTCCACGAGCCTTCCAGCTAATCCCTCCTTTTTGGTTCCTTCCGTTAGCAGCACTGTGTCAGAGCAGACAGGTCTTCTACCCTTTGTTGTGTGTGGAGTTGGGGGAGGATGCAGGTCCAGCATCTCCCAGCGGATACTGCTTAGGGCCCTCTCTTCACACATATGCCCAAGATGGTAGCCTTGGGGCCATACTGAAAAGAGACCAGCAGAATCTCAGTCAGAGTGGCCAGAGGGGACCTTAAGGATCAGCTGGGTTCTTTGATGCAAGAAGAAACTGAGGCTCTGATTTTTCCAGTAAATATTTACTGCATGGCCTTTGTGTGGAGTCTGGGGCTCCACAGTCCTTAGAGAAGGCCTTTGGGTGTGATGGAAACATTTTAGAAGGGGTAGACAAGAGCCCCAAGTATTTCATAACCAAGGAGCTCACCTAGCTGGGGGGGCAGCGGTCAAAGATTCACTCATACAGCGGCCCACCCTGTGAATATTCCTTGGCATCCAGGAGGTGTTAAGTGCCACACCAGCCCTGGGCACAAGTAGGGGCCTGAGCTGTGGTTCCTGCCTGCACCAGGATTGCAGTCTAGTGGGATCGGCCCACGGGTGACAAGTCATGAAGAAACTTGCCACCTGGTCTCATCTGTGCTCTGAAAGAAACATCAGGAGCAAGAGGAGGGGTCCTCAGGTTGAGCCTGTGGGAAGGTGGGTGCCCCATAGCATCAGCAGAGCCAGGAAGCTGTGACCTGGATCCGAGGTTTTCTCAAAGCATAAAAGTGCCCTAGTTTTCCCTCTCCTCGGGCTCCGCTGAAGCTATGCCAAGAATCAGCTTTTAAAGGCTGCCTGAAATGTGGTTTGGAGCCAAAAATCTATAGAGCCAGCGCATTTGTGACCTTGTTGAAAATGCTTACTGAGGAAAACCAAGGGGTGAGATTTGGGATTTATTTTTGTTTTTAAAATTTAAAAATCTATGCGGTTCATCCCCACCCCATCCCGTTCCCACCTGTGCAGTCCTCACCTCCGGGACTGACTGCTCCAGCTCCATAGCGTCCATGTCTTCTATTCATCCACACCCTCCCCCATTCCCAATCCCTCGCCATCTCCCGTGCATCAGTAATGAAAAATACCAAGTGGGTAAAAATAAGGATCCTGGTTATAGCCCTGGAAATTAGGCCACAGCTGTCAGGCCGGGCAGAGCCCTCGCATCTCTGAGAATGAAACTGCCGGGAGCAAGAGCTCAGCCCCCTCCCCTGTAAGGGCAGATAAGAGTCTCCACCCACCAGGGCAGGAGGGCACTGCTGCTGTGCTGGACAGGGGGGCCAGAAGGCGCCACGTGTCACTGAGCAGACCTGTCCCAGGCTTCCGTCAGTGCCAGGCCCAGTGCCCACCAGTGGGGACGCTACAATGGGCAGAGCTAGTCCCTGCCTACTAGGGTTAGTCACAATCACAGCAGTAGCATCGCAGCGTGGTGATGCACCGTGGAAACAGAGTAGGTGGGGGCACCCAGCCTGTTGGAGGGGTCCAGGAAAGCTTCTGGAAATATGATGTCTAAGCTGAGCCAAGAAGATTAGTAGGAACTAGCTGGGGGTGGGGAAGTAAAGGTGTTTCTGATACAATGGGCAGTCTGCAGAAGCCCAGAGGCCAGTTCCCAAGCCCTTGGGGCAGCTTGGAGTGTGACTGGGAGGCCAGGGAGCCCAGCAGTGACGATGGGGAGGGCGGCCCTGGTGGCCTCATGAGCAGCCCTGAGCCCTGAGATGCTCATGAGCCACTGAAGGGCCTGAGCAGGTTCAGAAAACCCTTTCCACCTGCGTGAGAGTGTCCAAGTACCTGAGAGGAGGAGCTGCTGATATGTGGCCACCCTGGAGCCTTTGGGTTGGGCTGTAGGCACATGTGAGACCATGCCTGGGGTGGCTCCTAGAATTTCTGGTGGGACAGAGGGAAGTGGGGCCCAGTGTGCACAAGTGTGTGTGTGTGGGGGGGTGAGATTCACACTCATCCACTTTGATAGCTGTGACCTTACGCTCCCTCCTTGCCATTAGCCTCATAAAACGCCAGAGGCCAGTCCCGGAGCTGGCTCAGGAAGCTTGCTTGACAAGGGAGCTTGCTGCTATGTCATTCTAGAAGGTTCGGTGTTGCTGCAACATGCAGTTTAAACAGATAATCTGGACTGAGTGTAAAACCTTCTCGACACTCCAGGCATCCCTGCCCTGAACTCGTTTAACTCTGCAGGGGACACTGACTTTAGTCAATTAAGCCAGGTGCCTGTGAACTCAGCCAACTTTCCTCATCCGCTCATTTTTCCTGAGAAGAGTCAGCTTCTTCCTCCTGTGTGAGCTGAGCCCCTCCTTCCTTCATGGATGAAGGCTTGCCTCCTTCCAGCCTTTTTCCTGAAGTAGACCCCCACCCACTTCTGTCGGAAGCCCCTAGCCCTAACAGTTGGCAGGTTCCTGGAGTTGCCTCCCTTCCTTCCTGCCCTTGAAGCCTGAGCAGCTGTCCCGGTCCAGTTCCTTCTGCTTCTCTTGGGCCCCCCAGTAGCATGGTAATTGGTTTCTCAGATCTTCAGCTGTGCGTCCCGTCTGCGAGTATTTCCCAGGCCCCTGACCCTCAGTGGAAGACCTAGCTATGATCTTCCCCATGGGGAGCCCCAAGGGGAGAGAGGTGGTAGAGAAATGACTGGCCCTTCCAGTCTCTTCTCTCATTTCTGCTAATAATGCCTAAAATAGACAGCAAAAATACCACCACTCTCTGCCCAGCCACCTCCTACCCCCACAGCCCAAGGTCGCACTTCCCAGGATGGGCTCTGGGCCCGGTGGGGCAAAGGAGAAAGGCGCTCAGAGCAGCTGCTGGGTGTGATCTGTCTCCAGCGGCTCCAGAGATAAGTATCTGCAGTTACAGCTCCTGGAAGATCATGGCCTTCATTTCAGTTTTGTGGTGTTTGGAAAATAGTTTAAGCCTCTCTTCACATGTACACAGCCCTAGCTTTGGTCTTCCTGAGCCAGCTAATGGGGTTTCTAGGAGAGAAAAGACTGCAATCAAAGTTTGTGCCCACAGGCCAAGCATGATGGGTCCAGGAGAGTAGGAGCCCAGGCGAGGAGTGGCCAGGGTATGGAGGGGGTGCTCAGGAAAGGCAGCCGGCTGACCCGTATGGCCTCTGGGAAGGACACTTCCCTGGGTTTTCATCATCTGTGTTCTTGTGCTGTGATCGTCTCTCCTGCTCTGTCCTACCCCTCAGGAAGGCTATCTGGAAAGGCAGCCCCAGGACCCTTTGTACTGGAAATTGGAAAAAGGTGGTTGCATGAGGCAACAGTGATATTTAAATATACCCAGAAGGGTAACCTTCAGGGCAAAGTTGTGGTCGCTTTTAGATTTTCCCATCCTGCTCCTCTAATAGCCAGGCCATGAGTACGAGGTAGCTTCTCTGCTCTAAGTGAAGACAGGGGCTTCCTCTCCATTGATAAGACTTTCCTCATCTGCTGGCGATTCTATTTCAGGAGAAAACCTCCCCTGTAGTAGGCACTCCTGCCTCAAAGTGGAGCCAGGCCTTTTTTTCCTGCTCATATTATGCTAATCACTCCTTGCAAACAGGCAGACTTTGTAGGAGGTTTGCCTGGTTTTAGATGAAACATACGCCTTTGAAGCAAAGAGCCACAGGAGCTAAAAATATCATTTCCCGGCTGTTGATCCTCTCATTTGTAAAATACATGTTTCCATTGTTAAATCTGCAGCAGCCCCTCTTGAGAGGAAAGCTCCGCCATCACAGCTGGAGCCCACACCCACTGGGGAGGCGACACCTTCCACAGCTCTGCTCCTGGGCTCTACTGCCGAAGCCTTTCTGTGAGGCCGTCCAGGACAGTCGTGAATGCATGGGATTCTAAATACTTTCTTATTTACTGCTGAGAATTATTTAAACGACATGAAATTAAAATGGAAATAGAGCATAAGATGTGAAAGACCCCTGACTCCCCTTTCCTCCCCGTAAGTGGCCTCTGTTGTCGGCTTCATGTGTTTCCACCCACAGCCTTTTCTGGGCGTTTATAAACATAGGGCTTGGTTTTCCAGCAGTGGGTTCTAGACTTGGGATCACTCTGCAGCTTGCCTCGGTTTCACCCCCTTTGTGGTCTTCGGGCAGAGCACATCTCTCTCAGGATCCTGACCCCGGTTGAATGTTGCCTCTACTCTCTAGGTAGAAGGACAGCAACTCAGAGTCACTCCCCCTCCTCCCAGAGGCCACCACATCTCGATGTTGAAATCCATCCCCTGTGTCTTCGTGTGTGGTTACCTGGTGTCTTTGCTCAGAGGGGCACTGGCGTGATCCTGGTGGGAGGGAGCAGGCCCCTTCCCCACCAGCACAAGGTCTGCTAAGGGGATCTAGTTTGTAACTGAGACCTGAGACTAAGACTAAGACTGTGACTTCCAAGGACTCCTCACATCCAGAGCCCTCTCTCATCTCACGCACTTAATCCGGTGAAGATTTCCTGGACTGGCAAGGAACATGTGGATGAAAAGCCTATTTCATGCATCTTAAAATTCCCTGGAAATGGCTGATCACAAAAAGAGTTTTTTCAACCTCCTGGCAGAGGGTGGGGGAGGGTACAAATTGGAGACACCTCCCCCCATTTGGCCATGTATAACTGAAGGAGTCCCCTCCCCTCCACACCATCTTTGTCCCACTACTTCTACGGTGGCTGCTCCATCCCCCCAGTCCTTTCAGACTCTGATCTTTTCACTGACTTCCCAGAGACTGCAGTGAGGCTACTCTGATACTTGCTCTTTGTTACCCGTGGTGGGTATTAGTGTTTAGCTTCCCAACCTGTTTTCTAACACTTATCTCAGTGCCCTTTAAGTGAGCACTTATAAAGCCTACAGAAAACCATCTCAGTTCATAAAATCTCACAAGCCCCCAGACTAACGATGTGAAGACAAGAAAGGCACTCATGGCTCTAGCTCCTAATTGGGGACTGTCATCGTCTGTGGAAGTCACACGGAAACAGAAAGGCGGGAGTGGCCTGTGCCCAGCGCAGCAGCTGTAAGTTGCACTTCCTCCCAGGGGGTGCTGGTGCTGGGGAGGTGAACCCAGCCCCATGGCTGCCAGAGGACATGAAACTATAGGCCAGGAAAAGTCCTGGGTAAGCACGGGTCTTGTCCACAAGCTGATGTCTTCCTCCTTCTGTTTGAACATAGGTCAGGGCTCACATAGCAGGTTTGGGACCATGAAGGTAGAGACCAGCAGAGAGACAGTGAAACACCGGGCAGAAACTTAAGAAAAACCAGGATGCTGGCTCTGCATGTAGGAGTAGGGCCATAAGAAGGTGAGCATCCAGGGCCTTCTGCCCAAAGCTCCACAGCCATGCCCAGGCTCTGCGGCCACCTCTCCTCTGAGACTGCTGCTAAAATCTCCCCACTCCCTACAAGGGTGGCTTGTCATGCCTGGGGCAGACAGCCCTGGTGAGGCTATGGGGGCAGCAGGTCTCAGGCCAACTCCAAGTTTATTAAGAATACAGATTGCTTACCTCCTAGAGGTGGGGGTCTGCATATGGTCCTGATGTTGCAAACATCTTCTGGTGACATCAGCATGAAGCCAGGTTTAGGGAACCCTTGTTCTGGGTGGTAAATATGCAGTCTTCTAGGTGGGTGAGGACACTGATGGGACAAGGGATGGTGGTTTTCCACTGAGAGGTGTGGGGCAGAAGCTGTGTGCATGGTGCCCAAGGGCAGAGCACTTGAGGTGCCACCAGAAATCAAAATGGCAGCCCCTGGTCGAAACTCCTTCAGAGTGCATTAAGTCCTTTGAAGGAAAGTCACCACGGGAACATGGGATATCAGTGAGTCACTATGATTACCCAGGACCCACAACCATAAGGACAGTCCATCTGGGTAGATAGGCATTCTCACCATGTGAACACCAAAGCTACTGGACCCAAGTTGGGCACATGGCATTAAGGCTACAGGACCGAGTGTGGGCCCTCTGGGGGAATGCTCGCCATCTGTAAGTTGTGGGTGTATAAACAGCAGCAGAAGTGTCCCCTTGGCCTGGAACAAAATGCCTAGTTTGGGACTAATGGGATGAAGTAACAGAAAATGTGAACAGAACAGCTTGATGACAGGAAGACTGGAGCAAGGGCATCCCCCGCCATTCCATGGATATGATGGAGTAGTCCTGGCTGGCGCTTCCATCCTGACACTGCTGTCACTCACCTGCCTCATTCCTCACATTTCACCCCATAGTAGTAGAGATGCAGGGGTGTCTTTCCCTTACCTATCCCAAGACAGACCCTCGACCTCAGAGGACCCTGCATGAGTTACATGCCAGAGGTGGAAGGGGTGTCTGCCCTGGGCATTCAGGTGGCAGGGAATTGGAGCCCCTCAGATGGATGGGATGGGGGTCAGAGCCAGGAAAGGGAGGCCTGTGTCCTTCTCCAGATGCCACACAGCGTAGGACCATCTGGCAGGGAGGAACATGAATGCTGCATCAGGGACCCAAGTTCTGGCCCCACTACAACCCTGTGTGTGGCCTGGGACCAGTCCTTGGCTTCAGTTTCTTCCTATCCTGTGAAGGGGTTGGAGTACATGAGCCTGACTGGAAAGTAGCAGGACATGAATGGGCAGGCAGGTCTGGGGCCAGGAAGCAGCATGCCAGGCTGTGGTGGCCTCTGTACAGACAGGGCCCACCTCAGTTGGACAGCTTAGCATATCCTGCCTAGAAGGATGGAGCTCAGAGGGCTTCAAAGGGAGAGAAGGGTTATATCCATTGTCCCAGGATGGTTAGCTAAGGAGGCTCCAAGCAGCTGGGACTCAGGGATGCCAGTTCCCTAGTAGTATCAGGCACCAGCCTTGGCCATGTCTCCCCAGGCACCAGGAGTCATTATATTAAAATCCCCCCACTTGGACCTCAGGCGGCAGCTGGCCTGGGACCCATACTCAGAAGTTGCTGCTCCTAAGAGGTTCCTGGGAGCCTGCTGTTGGAGTCACTCCATAGACCTTCTCCCCCGGGTTTGAGTTTGGGTCCTGGCTACAGAGCTATGGGTTCAGTTTCCAGGCCCTATTTCCCTCCTGTCCCCTTAAAGACAAGCTATGGCTCTAGCAAGGAAGAACTAATTGTGGGCCCACAGACCAGCACCATCCCAGCCAGGTGTGGGCAGTGCCTGTCACCCACAGAAGTGGCCCCAGGGTGGAGGGTGAGCTAGACACATGGCCCCAGAGCCACAGGAAGCTTCTGGAGAAACTTGGTGCCGGTCCACCAGAAGGCCCCAATGATGTGTGTAGGTCAGGTGGTCCAAACTGTCTTCCTGGAAAAGCACGTCCAAGTCCCTGTGCTGACTGGACCCTGGAGCCCACACATTGGGTGTGTAAGGAGGTGGCAGTAAGTGCTGGGGTCAGGCTGACCTGACGGGACCTGTCAAGGCCTCTAATCTGCACTGTACTTGCATTCTCTGCAAGGGCTGAAATAACACCTGTCCTGTGTTGAGAGGTTTAATGTACATGTCATGCCCAATGTAGGGGACAGGCTCCACAACTGTCATTTGTGGCCAGCAGTAGGAAGGAAATGGTGATTTCAGCCTTGAAGGAAATCTGTGTGCAGTAGAAGGTGGGACCCAAGGACTTAGATATGTCTCAGCGCTTCTTGGAGTTGATTGTCATGGAGACAACAGGATTTCCTTTAGTGACCCGTCTCTTTGTTTTCATTTGCTCTAAAGGCCCAGGCTCTGTACCAAGGCTTTGTGGCCTGGAGGGCGATGTCTCCAGGCAGGGGCCATACCGTCTCCCACTCCCCCATTGCTGGCTGTCTCCTCACTTGGCCTTGTCCTCCCCACACTGCCTTTTGCTTCAGCGCCAAGACATTATCTCAGCTGAGTCCCTTGGGGTCTTCTCTGCTGTCTCAGCTTCAGAGCCTCCAGCACAGGGGTCATCCCTGCCTCCAAGCCCCCACCATCTGACATGCATCTATTCTGGGGTGTCTCTGTGTGGGCTAGAGGGTGCAGCCTCTTTTCTAAGACATAAACCCAGATCTCAGTATAAGTCATACACCTGCTGAGTCCCCTCCAAGGGCTTCCTTGCAAATTCTGAAAGTGCTTCCACCAGAGCCTGACAAAAACCCCAATAACAGTTCAGAATCCATCTGACTCCCAGGCCCCTTAGTGTGCAGTTCCACATACAAGCCAAATCCTACAACTAAGGTGACCCAGGCCACTTGTCCCTTCCTGGCCATTAATTTTCTGTCCCACAAGCATCCATCTCCCATTGCTCTGGGCCTTGTGGTCTAGGTCTAGAAAGGATCCAGAGCCCAAGGAAGGAACAAGGGGCAAGCACAGCTTTAAGAAGGAGATCACGGCCGGCTCGGTGGCTCAGCCTGTAATCCTACACTTTGGGAGGCTGAGGTGAGTGGATTGCCTGAGCCCACGGGTTTGAAACCCGCCTGGGCAACTTGGCGAGACCTCATCTCTACAATAAATCCAAAAAATTAGCCGGGCGTGGTAGCCCACGCCTGTAGTTCCAGCTACTTGGAAGGCTGAGAGGGAAGGATCACCTGAGCCCAGCAGGTCGAGGCTGCGGTCCGGCCACCGCACTCCAGTCTGGGCGACAGAGTGAGACTCCAACTCAAAAAAAAAAAAAAAGAGATCACTGGGAACTAGCAACAGATGAGGCAGGAGAAGAACTGAAGGCTCTCCTGGGAAGCTAGGGGGACAAGCTTGACCAGGTTGATAAAAATAAGGCCAAGCAGGTCCACTGGGCCAAGGCAGAAGGTGACTTCTGTCCTGAGGAGAAGGCAGAGTACCTTCCTTGCCAGGAAGAGTTACCTGACTCTACTCTGAGCCATAGAGAAAGCAGGAGTCACTTGCTGGCTCTGTCTCGCTCTCATCTTGGTCCCTAGACCTGGAGTGAGAGACCAACTCATCACAGGGAGGCTGAGACCCAGTTGCCTCCGTGAGACTGTTTGGTTTTCTATGGCAACTCCAGCCCAGCTCAGGTGTCTGTGACATCCCTCCAGAGCCTGATGGTGCCTCCTCTTGAACAAAGGGACAGAGAGCTGAGGGGACTAAAGACCTTGCCTCTTCCCCTGCCCCTCCCTCTATTCCCTTTCCTCCAGCTCCCAGCAAGACCCAGAAAAACAAGCTTTGTCTCCTTCCACCCCCATCCCCCCAAGAAACTTTTAAGTGTACCAGACACATCGACTGCATTAAACACGATGAATTTTTAAGGCATGAGTTGGCAGGGTTACCATGGCTGCCTTTGCCCTGAGGGGCACACTGCCGAGGATTGATTGAAATAAATAAAACAGATTTACAGTTTTCATACTTGGGAAGCAGAGAGTTGGAAGGGAAGAGAGTGGGGGGAGGGGTGGGATGCCGTGAAACTCTGGAGCTTTCTGGACTTCACATGGGAGGCCACCCCTTCCTCTCCCCATCCTAAGGTTATACTGACCCGAAAGCTTCTTTCTCTTTAAATTCCTAAAGGATCCCAGCTGTTGGGCAGGGGTGTAGGCCTGGAGGAGGCTCTTTTCCGGTGGGAACAGCTCTGGGCCTTGTCTGTATATTCTAGCCTTGATATTAGGTTGCACTTCAAATTTATTGGCTGTGAGACTCCAGGCTTCTCCTAGGAAAGCACCCGTGTCCCATTGGCCTTGGACTGAAGGAGACATGAACACCAACCGGTAGCCAATGTAGAGCAGGGATGGAAATGAAGAAAGGAGGCCCTGCTGCAGTGGGGAGGGGAGGGGATTTAGCAGGGAAGCTGGATGATCCAGCCCTCCCCTCAACAACAGGCGCCTGAAGCTTGTTATCCTCCTGCATGCCCAACCCTGAGACTGCTTGCAGAGAGCAGGAGTCCACTCACCCTCTGCTCTCAGAATCAATGTCCTGCCCAGGCTCCAAGGGACCTTGAGCCAGGACCACCTGCCTGGTCACCCATTAGAGCTCCCTGTCTCCATCTAGAGCTGGCAGTGCTCTGCAAAGGAGCACAGCAATCGCTGACCCCCTCCCCCCACCCCCATAACACCACCCACCAAAGAGTTGGGCTTGCAAGCAGGGTCCCTGCTGGACCAGTGGGACTTGAAAATTGAACTTGCTGTGGTGAGAGGACACTCAGTGGCGGGGAGGGGGGAGGGTACCAGACTATGCAGAAGCAGAGGCACAAAGAACAGATGGGGCAGCCTTAGGGTTATGGGGCTTTTGCTGAGTGTTTGGGGAGATGGCAGATAGACCTTCCTGTATCCAGTTAAGCTGTTTGTGTAGTCCAGCCTAGCAGGGTTCTGAGTAAAGTCATCCCACACCCCTGCTGCACTGAGAAGGCGCAATTAGGAAGGACATTCCATGGATTGCACGCAGGGGTGGGCAGGGCAGGGTGTGGAGAGATTTGAAGAGCTGGACACCCCCACCCAGCCTGAGGCTTGCCAGCTGAGGCTTCTTCTGATCCTCCATCTATCAAGGGGCAGGCAGCACTGGAGATGGGTGGTATTTACAGCAACTGGGAGGGAGTGCCAGGTAGGGGTGGGCACCCCTTATTTCCATGGCTGTCTCTCAATGTTGGCATCTCTTTCCTTTTTTTTTTTTTTTTGAGTTGGAGTCTCACTCTGTCGCCCAGACTGGAGTGCAGTGGCCGCTCCCGGCCACCGCAGCCTCGAACTGCTGGGGCTCCGATGATCCTTCCGCCTCAGCCTTCCAAGTAGCTGGAACTACAGGCGCACGCTACCACGCCTGGCCGATTTTTGATTTATTGTAGAGATGAGGTCTCGC
>CAUYQG010122309.1:0-16656 GCA_963574415.1 Tarsius wallacei | reverse complement strand
GTGCCTGGCTTTTTTTCTTTTATTTAAGCAAGAGATAGTACTGTGTAGCAGACTCCTCATGAAAATATTCTAGCTCAGCTAGATGCTTTGTTAGGGACCTGGGGAAGTAGGATTGTTGCCTTGTATTTTGAGGGTATTTGCAAGTTAACATTCTATAAATTACATAACTTTCTACATCAACCTCTGCCTATCCTAGGCTTTCTACCTATTCAGGACAGGTTGGAGGCCTCTAGTCCTTAGATAGCAAATTCTTGTCACCTAGTGCCATTCTCCCAACCTAGGCAAATAATCACAGCTCACAGTACACATTATCTGTTGAGTCTGAAAACAGCCTCAGAATCTCTTTCTCAGCACCATGGGTTTTTTTTTTTAGGCAGCCATTATTAATTATTTAGAATTGGCACAAAAATTTAACCTGTTTAGCATCTCACACCTGCCACATTATCCATTGCACAAGGCACCTGAATGAGAGAATGACAAAAGGCTGATATACAACCCATACCCTGTTCAACATAGTGTGGGGCTGCATTCCAAGAGTGTCTTTTTCTAAATCACATGAAAGCCCTGTATGGACTAGCAGCTCTGTCTGTCTGTCTGTTCTAAGGGGATAAACAAGGAATTACTTGGCATAATTGATTAAAGTAATAAGAGAGAGAATATTTAAACCAGAGAGACAGAGAGAGAGAGAGAGAGAGAGAGAGAGAGAGAGAGAGAGAGAGAGAGAGAGAAGAAGAAGAAGAAGAGGAGGAGGAGGAGGAAGAGGGAGGAGGAAGAGGAGAAAGCAAGAGAGAGATGAGTTGAAACATTCATCCTTGAAGAATGACTAAGATTTTTTTCCTCCTATTTTAAATAGGCAGTGATGTGTATAATGACAAGGTGAGAGTGAACATGGTTTCACTAAGCTAAATGTGGTAAGCAGAGAGTTGCAGAAGCAGGATTGTAAAGAATGGGGTTGGACTTGCCTAGTGGAGACACTTAAGTGATTATTTGCCTGTGCTCAGTGGCAACCAAAACCAACCTTGGCTTCCGAGCATGTTCAATACTGGATGCCTTTCTGCTGGGGAAATTGAAACATAACATTAAGCCAAAAGCAGCTTTTTACTTACTTGGTTCATTTGTGTATTTGGTTGTGTTCTGTATTAAAGAAACACACACGTGACATTTGGATTTACACAATAGAAAAATTAAGTGCTAGATGATTCATAACTCTCCAGTTCCCCAGGTGTATGTGATGTGCACAACTTGGTTGAGACCCAGTGAGCCTAAAGACTATGTCAGTTGGTCTGGAGGGAGAATCAGACCGGAACAGTTATGAATCAGCTCTCAAGATCCTTAAATAACACTGTGTTCCTTTCCTGAATAAAAGGGCATCCTGACATTCCCCATACAGTAATGAAAGATCCTACTAAATGAGGATGTGTAGGACTAAGGAAATTTCAGCTGAATGAACTTAAAGGAAATGGAAGAGCCAAACTTCAGCCCAAGGCTGAGGCCATTGGAGAAGAAGCTGTTTAGCACATACACTCTGGCAAGATACCAGTGACAAAATCTGGCAGCCAACAAGCTCTCTGGCTTAACTTTAGCCAGTTTCATTAAGAAGAGCTGTCATTTTATGTATAGCCTATCTCCTGCCTTGCTTTCTGTCCCCTTCACCATTTCGGTTGCCTTTCTCGGAATCCTCTCTAACCCTATTATTCCTGTCTTGTACCCATCAAAAACTTACCAAAAAAAAAAAAAAAAGCCCAAGAGCAGACACCTCAAGGATTTACAAAAAATTAGGATGACTGCTTACTGATTTTTTCTCTAATTTTTTAAATGATGTTCAACATTTTCCTGATTATTTTGACCAAAACAATACTTAGGCAGTTGTCTTCAGAGAATAGTCTATAAAGGACACTTGACTCCCTTTCTAGAGTTGACAGCTCAGAACTCACCGTTTTAAAATCTGCTTGAAGAAATCAAGAAGTAAGGAGATTTGAGAGGTGGAAATATGGATATGATATAAAAAAACAATTTGAATAGAGATAAGTGGCTGGGATGGGTTTGTAAAATAGAAAAAAAATAGTAGTAGATAAAGATTTATAACTGTTTGGAGAATAATTCTGTTTAGCTAGAATGTACCATGAATAAAGTCATGACGGATGATGGGGTTACAAATGTAGGTTGGGACCAATGTGTTCATGTACTTCCACTTTAAATAAAATTTGCAAAAATGATAATTTAGGCCAATCCCAGGGCTAATCTTTGGAGGATTCTGTCATTAACAGTTAAAATATCTCTAAAATGGCATAATAAAATTTATTCTATTTTTCTCACAAGAATACTATGATAACCAAACGGCACAAGAAGTATGGATGACATTGAGTAGTTGACAAGTATACACAACTACAGAGTGGTGACATTGTCTAGAAAATTCCTCATCAGCTCCTACTCATTGCTAGGTTTTTTTTTTTCTTAGTTGGGGTCACCCTCTCACCCAGGCTGGAATGCAGTGGCATGCTCATGGCTCACTGCAGCCTCAAACTCCTGGGCTCAAGCAATCCTCCTGCCTCAGCATCCCAAATAGCTGGGACTACAGGCTTGAGCCACCATGCCCAGCTAATTTTTCTATTTTTTGTAGAGATGAAGTCTCACTATGTTGTCCAGGCTGGTCTCAAACTCCTGGGCTCAAGTGATCTTCCTGCCTCAGTCTCCCAAACTGCTGGGAGTACAGGCCTGAGCCACTGGATCCGGTCACCTCTAGGCTTTATTATAGCCTTTCCTACAATGCTTTATTGACTCTAATCAAAATACTTCTTGATTTGAAAACTTTCAAAGACTTTTTAAAGTTTAAATTGCAGCCGGGCTCAGTGGCTCAGCCTGTAATCCCAGCACTTTGGGAGGCCAAGGCGAGTGGATTGCCTGAGCCTGCGGGTTCGAGACCCGCCCGTGCAACTTGGCAGGACCTCGTCTCTACAATAAAATTTTAAAAAAATTATCTGGGCGTGGTAGTGCACACCTGTAGTTCTGGCTACATGGAAGGCCGACGCTGAAGAATCACCGGAACCCAGCAGATCAAGGCTGAGGTGGCTGGGAGCGTGTCACTGCTCTTCAGTCTGGGTGACAGGTAAGACTCCAACTCAAAAAATAAATAAATAAATAAATAAAATAAAGTTTAAATTGCTTTTATCCATAGGCTCCCACATTTGAATCTACTTTCTATTATCTCAAACTCTAGTATATTAATATAGTATGATTTCATGTTACAAAAACCAAGCGGGTTTTACTCCATCAAATTCCATGCTTATGTTTCTGAAATCCTAATGTTTGCTCTCCATTTAACCAAATTAATCAGCACATCTTGAAACTCTCTGGAACCTGCAGTTTCCTGAAGTCGCTTTGAAGTATTTATCTTACATTTATTCTGAACAGTGCTCTGCCAGAAATAGACAGCAAATTTTCAAGAGTGTTAGAAGGCATTTAAGTATAATGGCTAAGAGAGGAGTCAGGTTGCCTCGATCTGTAATCCTGGCTTTATCTGTCTCCTCTTTATAATATAACAATAGTGATAATAACCACCTCATGGGGTAATTTCAACTGTTGAGTTAGATAGCGTATGCAAACTGCTTAGCACCAGGCATTATATATACCAAGTGCTTAATTAGTGTTACCTATAGTCATCATTATCATTATATAAATTATAAAGTTTACTCTTTTGATTTGTATTTTATATAAACATGTATTTAATACAATTTCAATGTAATAAACAACCACAAGGCTAACTTCTATTACTTTAGTCCCATTACATAGGTTCATGGCTCATACCTCAGAAAATTGGAAACCAACTTTCATTTGGGTGAATGTTTGGAGAAAATACCTCATATTTACATAATGTTTTATGGTTTGAAAGGACCTTTGATGCATATATGCACTTAACCCTCACAGTAACTCTGATTAGAAAAATGAACAGACTTTCCCAATACTACACAGTGTAATGAAGCTGGTCATAGAACCGAAGTCTGGATCCTTATTTCATGCTAGGTGCTTTATAATTTGTTAGGATTGCCTAACCAACTTGACATCACAAAACAAGTATATTTTAGAAAGGTTATTGTTTGAAAGAATAATGTCTAAAAGTACGTAGAATAGATTTATAAAGAAATACAGAGGAATTAGGGTGGCCAGGCGCAGTGGCTCAAGCCTGTAATCCTGGCATTTTGGGAGGCCAAAGTGAGGGGATTGCCTGAGCCCACAGGTTTGAGAACAGCCTGGGCAACGTGGTGAGACCTCATCTCTATAATAAATCAAAAAAATTAGCCAGGTGTGATAGCGTGCGCCTGTAATTCTGGCTACTTGGGAGACTGAGGTTGAAGAATCGCCGGAACCCAGCAGGTCGAGGCTGCGGTGGCCAGGAGCATGCCACTGCACTCCAGCCTGGTTAACAAAGTGAGACGCCAACTCAAAAAAAAAAAAAAAAAAAAAAGAATTAGGGTAACCAAGGGAGTAGGCGTAATATAATGCATATTCCTCCCAAAGCCTGTAGAAATTGTAGGGCTCTCTTTGTGACAACTCAGATTGCAAATTTAATCATGTTTCAGTGTCTCAAACCTCGGTCAGTAGTCAGAGATACTCAAGGGGGAATTTTATGTAAGTAAAATTGTCAAGTGTAAAAAGGAATCACAGATGGAGTACTTCTATAATTCTACTTCATCCATGGTGAAAGGTATTTTCATTTCATGCTGGGAGCTGTTCTTTTTCCATCACTCAGCTTACTTTGTAAGTCAGTTGCTTTGCCAGTAAGTACTTTTTTTCTCTTTTAATGGAATGAAATGGTACAAGGTTAGGGCTCATTATCAAGTGAGAATGCAGAAGCAACACTGGCCATACTTCAAATTCACCACTGTAGAAATTGTTTTAAAAAAGAAAAAAAAAATTGTATGCATATATAAAGAAGTTTGTTACACACTCTAATTAGAAACATGAACAAACTTTTCCAATATTTTTCCAATATTCAAGGCTATCAACTTTAGTGAAATATTCAAGCTCACAACAAATATGCAACTAAAGCAAGACATTTCATATTTTTTGCAATTTTAACTTTCCAAAAAGTCTTGAACTCTTAAAATATAGTTAAAACAATCTCTATCTGTATATGAATATGAATATGAAATTTACCAGTCATTACAAACTAAATAGAAGCAAAACTTTGTTCCTGGATATGAGTTAGGTGAATTGATCAATTGACTGGGAAAAAAAGAAAAGGCAGGATAATTGTGTAGCTCATCACCTATCCTAAGATTGATGTCCTATATGGAACAGTATATACTATATCACTTTTTGTTCTTCTGAAAAAATGTAAAGGTACTCACAGAAAGAGTTCAAGAAGAATGATTCTCGTATAATGCCTCAATGTGTTACAGGGAAACAAACAGAACACTGTTGGCCAGGCTTGTACACTGACAACTTGGCTGTCTACTTGGTTGAGTATATGGCTGTGTGAGTTCTCAAAGTGGGGCCTAGATGTTCAGCATAAGAATAAAGTTGCAAGCACTTTAAAAACTGCTACTTTAAATGTTCTTATGGCTATCGGTTTGGAGTCTGATGAGACTGTCTTGAAAGTCTAAATCAGAAGATCATAAAAACTAGTTCTTTCCTTACACTTAGCTGACTTGGGAAAGCAGAACATTCTGGGGATTTTCTTTTACTATTTTAGTTGATATTATTAACATGCTGTGGAGAGACCCATAATGTCAACTGTTAATTAAGGCAATTGTATGAATAAGTCAGACAAAAAAAACCCCACCCTTACCTATATTTATAAAGCATTTTATTCCACTCTTCAATGCTCCAGTCATAGGAGTGAGGTGGTATCTTAAGTGATAATAAACAGGATGTTAAACTAACTATATGTTTTAAATAATAAGCCTTACAAGTGGAACAGGAATGGTCATCTGCTAACCACCTGATTTCTTAAGTGAGGACACTCAAGCCCATAGAGGTGAAGTGCTTTGCCCAATATTGTGAAACTAACTGTTGGCACAGGTGGAGTACAACGAGGTCAACAGCTTTGCGATCTGATGTACCTCTAACTTCAAGAGACTGCCTCAAGTTTTAATTGGTTGCTGCCAAAAATACAAAATGAGTCACACAGGCAATGCCTCTCCACATGCACCAACCACACAAGGCTCATTCTCAGCGTGGCTGCTTAAAAAAAAAAGAAAAAAAAATTAGGCCAGACACAGTGGCTCATGCCTGTAATCCCAGACTTTGGGAGCCCTAGGTGGGAGGATCACTTGAACCCAAGAGTTGAGGCCACAATGAGCTATGTCAGTGCAACTACTCTCCAGCCTGGGCTACAGAGAGCTAGACCTCTTCTCTAAAAAAAGAAGTACATAATGATTTCTGATTCATAGGACTTTGATTTTTAAATGATAACAACAGTAACAGGCAGTGGTTCATGCCTGTTAACCCCAGCAATTTGGGAGGCCAAGGTAGGAAAATTGCTTAAACCTAGGAGTTTTAGACCAGCCTAGGCAACATAGGGAGATCTCATTTCTATTAAAAAAAAAAAAAAAAGACACATAAAACACAAAAACAATTAGCCAGACATAGTGGCATGCACCTATAGTCCCAGCTACTGGGGAAGCTGAGGTGGGAGGATCCCTGAGCCCAGAAGGTTGAGGCTGTAGAGAGCTGGAATTGTGCCAATGCACTCCAGCCTTGGCAACAAAGTGAGACTCTGCTTTTTTTGTTTCTTAAGAGTAATAATTCATTGAGTGCCTAGTAGGTGCCCCTCTCTCTGCTAGTTACATTATATTATTAGAAAGAATTGACATCATAGCAACACTGAGTCTTCCAACCAATGGACACATATATTTCCCCATTTATTGTTTTAGACAATATTTGGGGTCTTTTGTCAGCTAAGTAAAATCAGTTCTCTCTGATAACACCATTCGCTTGACTTCAAATTATTCCAGTTTTTTAAAACAGTGATAAGGGCATTCTACCCTCATTTATTAGATGAAATGACAGCCAGCACTTTTTTTTTGAGCTGGAGTCTCACTCTGTAACCCAGCCTAGAGTGCAAAGGCATGCTCACAGCTACCGCAGCCTCGACCTGCTGGGCTCAGGTGATCCTTCTGCCTCAACCTTCCAAGTAGCTGAAACTACAGGCGTGAGCCACCACACCCAGATAATTATTTGATTTATTGTAGGTCTCACCAATTTTCCCAGGCTGGTCTCAAACTCCTGGTCTCAGGCGATCCACTCGCCTCAGCCTCCAAAAGTACTGGGATTACAGGCTTAAGCCACTGCTCCCGGGCTCAGCCAGTAAATTTTAGGGAATGTATAATGTGTTTATTCAGGAGGGGCTTGTCATTTGACTCCAAATTAATATGAAAATGCTGGGGAGATAGTAATATGACCCCCACTATGAAAGCAATTCAGGATAAAAATGTTATAAGCTGATATTTAATTTTTAAACAGATTTATTAGAATATAATTTGACATTCAGTAAACTGTATACACTCAAATTTATAATTTGATAAATTTTGACACAGGTATATACACATGAAATTATCACCACAATCAACAGAGTGAACAAATGAACTACCCCAAAAAAGTTTTCCTGTGCTTTTTTGAAATCCTTTTCTCTAACTCAATCCCCATCTCCCATATCCTTAGGCAACCACTGATCTACTTTTCTTTACTGTAGATTAGTTTGCATATTCTAGTATTTAATATAAATGAAATCATAGAATCTGAAGCCTTTTTTGGTTAACTCATTTCACTCACTATGATGACTTTGAAATTCACCCAAGTTGTTGATTGTATCAAAATAGTACTGAATAGCATCCCGTTGTACAGATAGATATATTAAAATGTGTTTATCCTTTCATCTGTTGATGGATATTTGGAATGTTTCCAATTTGGAACTAATTTACAAATAAAAGTAAAAGTGCTATGAACATTTGTGTACTAGTCTTTGTATAGACGTATTATTTTGCTTTTTTTTTTTTTTTTTTTGAGTCAAGGTCTCACTTTGTCGCCAGGCTGGCATGCAGTGACACTACCACAGCTCATTGCAGCCTTGAACTTCTGGGCTCAGGCCATCCTTCCACCTCAGCCTCTTGAGTAGCTGGGACTACAGGCACGTACCACCTCATCTGGCTAAATGTTTTATTGTTTATTTTTGTAGAGATGAGGTCTTGCTATGCTGCCCAGGCTGGTTTCAAACTCCTGGGCTAAAGCGATGCTTCCACCTTGGTCTCCTAAAGTGCTGGGATCATAGGTGTGAGCTACTACGCCTGGCCCAGTTGCATGGTTTATTTTTTTTTTTTTATGAGTTTGACTATTTCACTAAAGTTGATAGCCTTGGGCTGGGCACAGTGGCTCATGCCTATAACCCCAGCACTTTGAGAGGCTGAGGTGAGAGGATTGCCTGAGCCCATGGGTTTGAGACCAGCCCGGGCAACTTGGTGAGACCTTATCTCTACAGTAAATCAAAAAAATTAGCTGGGCATAATGGCATATGCTTGTAGTTCCAGCTACTTGGAAGACCGAGATGGAAGGATTGCCTGAACCCAGCGTGCCGCTGCACTCCAGCCTGGGCGACAGAGTGTAACTCCAACTCAAAAAGAAAAAAGTTAATAGCCTTGAATGTGTCAAGGTCTCTTCAGAGTTTTTCGCTGGTTAACAAATTTCTTTATATACTTATTTGCATGTCATTCCTAGGCTTAAGCAATCCTCCTGCCTCAGCCTCCCAAGTAACTGGGACTACTTCTTCCTCCCTCCCTTCCTTCCTTCTTTCTGTCTTTATATATTTCTTTCTTTTCAGTGGCATGATTGTAGCTCACTACAGCCTCGAACTCCTGACTTCAAGTGATCTTCCTGCCTCAGCCTCCCAAATTTCTGAGATTACAGGTGTGAATCACCATACCTGGTCTTGAGTGCCTTTAATTAGATTTATTTCTACATATTTTCATTGGCTTTTTTTACTGATGCTATCATAAATTGTACTATTTTATTTAATTACAATTTCCAATTGTTAGATGCTAGTATATAGAAAGAACATTAATATTTCTGTTTTTATCTTGTATGCTGCAATCTTGCATAAGATCTTCCATAAAGATTATCACATTGTGTGTGAATGAAGACAGTCTTACTTCTTTCCTTCCCATCTGGATGCTTTTTATTTCTTGCTTTCTTACACTGACTAGAACTTGTAGTACAATGTTGAATAGAATTGGTGAGAGCAAACCTCATTTTGTTCACGATCTTAAGAGCAAAGCATTTACTTTTTTTCTCTTTACTGACACATAATATTTTACATATTTATGTACCCCATAAATATGGGGTACATGTGAGTGCTTTTTACATGCATAGAACGTATAATGATCAAGTGAGGGTAATTGCAGTGTCCATCACCTTAAGTATTTATCATTTCTATGTGTTGGTAACAACTGCATGTCCTCTCTTCTAGCTAAAAGCATTTACTTTTTGTTTTTAATAATTAATGTAATGTTAGCTACAGAGTTTTTGTAGATGACTTTTGTCAAATTGAAAAACTTTCTTTCTGCCAGGCATGGTGACTCATGCCTATAATCCCAGAATGTTGACTGGGTCCAGAAGTTCAAGACTAGCCTGGGCAATATTATGAGATTTTGTTTATACAAAATAAAAAAAAATTAGCCAGGTGAGGTGGCACACGCCTGTAGTCCCAGCTACTGGGGAAGCTAAGGTGGAAGGATAACATGAGCTCAGAATGTGGAGGCTTACCTCTACACTGCACTCCATCCCGGGCAACAGAGTGAGATCCCAACAAGAAAAAGAGAGAGAGAGAAAGAGAGAAACAGAGAGAGAGAAGGAGGAGGAAGAGGAAGAGGAGGAGGAGGAGGGGAGGGAGGACAGGCATGAAGGACAGAAGGAAGGAAGGAAGGAAGAAAGGAAGGAAGGAAGGAAGGAAGGAAGGAAGGAAGGAAAGAAGGAAAGAAGAAAGAAAAAAGTTTCTTTCAATTTCTAGTATCCTGAGATACTAGTCATAACATCTTTTTGAACATTTGTAGGTTTTGTGGGGGGCTGAACAAGGATTATAATTAATTTGAGCAGAAGGATACCAATTTTTTTCCATTAAAAAAACTCCTTATCTAGGGCCAGTGGCTCACACCTGTAATCCCAGCACTTTGGGAGTCCGAGCCAAGAGATTCCCTGAGCGCAGGAGTTCGGGACCAGCCTGGGCAATATGGCAAGACCTCGTCTCTACAATAAATTTTTTTTTAATTAGCCAGGCATGGTGGTACGCACCTATAGTTCCAGCTACTTGGAAGACTGAGGCGGAAGGATCTCCTGGGCAACCAGCAGTTCAAGGCGGCAGTAGCTGCCTAGACAGCAGACTGAGACTCTGACTCAAAAAAAAAAAAAAAGATTCCTAAGAAGGCGGTACCTAGAGTTCTTATTCATTTCTAGGCACATCTCTGGCACTTATTGCTATGTGTCCTTCCGCAAAATCTCTAAACCTCAATATTTTTCATCAGTAAAATTAAATAATGTCACCTACATAACTCATGCTGTTGGTATAAGTTTCAAGAAAGACATAATACATGAGAACACTGCGTCTTTTACCAAGCATATAAACACTGGTGATTCTACCAAGAGAAAAGAGTGTATAAACCATATTTTTTAATTAAAAAGTTGAAGAACTTATAAGAAAGGTGTAAAAGGCAATAATTTTTAAAACATAATAATGATTTTTAAAGTTATTTAATCATCATGGATATCTGTCACAATAGAATTAAAACTTTAACGAGAAACTGTCTCAAGATTTTATTTAAGTTTCCTATGACACAATAAAGCAAGTACTAACAATCTGTAATCGTTCTTACAAGTCTTTTTGCATAATTTGATTCTCCTCCCAAAATTGTTACAAATTTAAGGACTAGCCTATGTTATGCACACTCAATTAACTGTTTGTCATACTTAGTATCTGCCTTCAGGGATAGCCTGAAATAGAGGTAATTAATCTCCTTTTGAGATGAGGAGTAATTAAGGGATCAGGGCAACAGATATCAAGGTATTCATATGTAAAGATGTATTTCTCCTTCTAAAATTGGTAAGAACTAAATGCAGAATCATCAACTTTTCATGAACCCTGTTTTAGAACCTCTTTGGAACCAGCTTTTGAACCCTCTGATGGAAGTGTGAATTGAATGTTCATTGAAATGATCAGAACACGTAAAGCTTCTGAGTTATATACTTGGGGAAGTGAGACTCTGTAGTTACAAAGAAAGTCCTCATGAGGCCTACAAATGTATTTTTTAGATTGATGCATAATAGATGTACATAGTTTTGGAGTACATAGGGTACTCTAAGACACTCATATAATTTATAAAGATCAAATCAGTGTACTTAGGATACCATATACATAATCATTTTAGGTGCTCTTCAAATTTTCATTTAAAACATTTCCATTTCTTTCGTTCAGTTCCATAGACTCCTTCCCTCTGCCACCCCAACCCCCACCCCATTCAGGCTGAACCTTCTTACTCAGAACACAAAAGCTGAAACACTTATAGCTGAGGCACTTATTGGAATGATTCAATCCGGATCAACAAGTGAAGAGCCACTGGAGCAGCACAAAAGGGGGACCAAAAAAAAAAAAGACTTTTTGTTCTTTTTATTTTTTATTTTTATTTTTGCAGAGGGGTGCAAGGCTTTAAAGTAATTCATTTACTAAATGAATGGTTTTCTTCACAGGTTTTTCCACTCACTCAAAGAAATCTTGTATGCTGAGGATTCATGCAGGAACAAATGAAAACCTGGGGACTGGTTGGGTGTGGTGACTCACGCCTATAATACCAGCACTTTGGGAGGCCGAGGTGAGAGGATTGCCTGAGCCCACAGGTTTGAAACCAGCCTGGGCAACTTGGCAAGACCTCATCTCTACAATAAATAATAATAATAAAGTATTAGCTGGGCATGGTGATGCGTGCCTGTAGTTCCAGCTACTTGGAAGGCTGAGGCAGAAGGATCGCCTGAACCCAGCTGGTCTAGGCTACCGTGACCGGGAGTGAGTCATTGCCCTTTAACCTGGATGACAGATGACAGAGGGAGACTCCAACTTAAAAAAAGAAAAAAAAAGAAAAGAAAAGAAAACCTGGGGACTAAAAGCAAATTTGCCTCCTAAAAATAAACCAGTCCACTGGAATCTTATATAATCAAGCGATGCTCTCTAAGGTTAGGGTTGCTAGATATGGCATGGGACATACCTATACTAAAAAAATTATTTATTTTTTATCTTAAATTCAAATGTAACTGGGCATTCTGTAATTTTATTTGCTAAGTCTGGCAATCCTAATAAGATTATATACCATCACATCTGTGACATTTAAAATTTGGAGTCAAATTTTATAGTTGAACATTCTTTAAAGAACAAAGTGTTTTTACACTGCTATGTGTTGAAAAATAACTGTTTTTTTTTCCCCTTGATTGTAAAAAAAAAAAAAAAGAAATTTGTTCCATGACTTTTCCAAACATTTAGGATGGCAATAATTTTATTTACATAATTTAGATTCTGAGTTCCTATGCAATGTTATTATCAATGTAAAAGTAAGTTCTAGGTTTGTAAGCTTTCTAGCTATCCATGGATGCACTACATTCTGTTTTGTTTTGTTTTGTTTTGTTTTCTTTTCTTTTTTGAGACAATATCTTGCTCCATCACCCAGGCTGGAGTGCTTACTGCAGCACTGAACTCCTGGGCTCATACAATCTTCCCACCTCAGCCTCCTGTGTAGCTGGGATTACATCTGTGTACCACCATCCCCAGCCAATTTTATTTTGTTTTATTTTGAGTCAGTCTCACTCTGTCGCCCAGGCTGGAGTGCTGTGGCACGCTCCTTGACCTGCTGGGCTCAGGTGATCCTTCTGCCTCTGCATTCCAAGTAGCTGTAACTACAGGCGTGTGCCAACAAGCCTGGCTAAACTTTCTTGATTTATTGTAGAGACGAGTTCTCAACCAAGTTGCCTAGGCTGGTCTCGAACCCCTGGGCTCAGGCAATTCTCTCACCTTGGCCTCCCACAGTGCTGGGATTATAGACCTGAGCCACTGCACCCGGCCTAATTTTATTTTTTATGGACACAAGGTCTTGCTATGCTGTCCAGGATGGTCTCGAACTCCTGGCATCAAACAACTCTCCCTCATCAGCCTCCCAAAGTGCTGTGGTTATAGGCATGAGCCACCATGCCTGGTTGACACACTACCTTCTCAATCAGGGCCCCGTATTTATGAATACCAGACTTTATGTGAGTTTGAGGGAAGGGGAAACATTCAGGCTCATGGCTTGCTATTAGTCCTGATACAGTGAGCACAATGTAGGCTCTATATCTGCTTCATACTTGCTGAGCAACAAAGGGTTAACATCTTTTTCCATATTGCCACTCAAATTGCTGCTTACCATCTAAAGTACAGGGTACAGAGTGGGGAGAAAGGCCACAAGGGTCATTATGCTTTGGTGGCAAAAGACCTATCATTATTTTCATTCTATTCAATGCCAACAAACCGTTTATTAAAGGACAAAGTTGGAAATTCACCACTTTACTCTTTTTGAGGACTATTTTATTTTATTTCCACAACCTGAGGAAAAGAAAGAAGACTTTACACATGGAGCACTGCAATTGTCAGGGCCTTTTGGTGCCCACAGGCTGCCCTCTCCGATGACACTATGCTCATTGTTGAGACAATTAAATCTCATTTCTTCCTTACATTGAGTTGAAATATTTTAAAATCTCATGGCTGAGACTGGCTTCATGAAACAGACATGTTATTTGGTCAGTTACTGAAGAAAACTAATTACATGAGGTTTTCAGCCTGGAGGAATCTCTTCCTTCTCTAAAGATATATTCTATTTCACTTGCACTAGTGCACACCATTTATCCCTCTATGCTGTGTATTATAGTTGTTTGTCTGTGTGACTTATCTCCCCTACTCAACTGTAAACTCCACGAGAGCAGAGTTCGTAACCGTCCATGCATCTAGAACTTTATATTACATACCATATGTTCTTTTTTTTTTTTTTTGAGTCGGGGGTCTCACTATGTTGCCCAGGCTGGTCTTGAACTCCTGGGCTGAAACATTCCTCCTGCCTTGGCCTCCCAAAGTACTGGGATTACAGGCGTGAGCCACTGTGTTCAGCCTGATTCTTGATAAATATTTGTTGAATGAATGAATGAATGTATGAAATTTTATTTTTTGGTACTAACTATAGTATGATCTGAGGCATACCCAGATGGGTGGGGCTTCCAAGCAACTATCTCAAAAAGAAACTTCTTCCTTTTCATTAACTTGAAATAAAAGGCTTCAGAGTTCTGCTATCCAGGGCAACTTGGATGCAGAGAGAAAGAAAAAAAAGGTTTTGGCATTTTTGCCACTGACAAAGTGAAAACTTCTCTAGCCCCTGTGGGTAAATAAAGAGGTTAAATAAAGTTAAATAAAATAAAACAATAGAGGTAAGAAGTGAGCATTGAATGTAAGCACGGTGTATTCCAGAGTCTTAAAACAGGTCTCTTATCATACTTTCAAGATCAAATAGTGAACATTCCAGCCTGGTTGGGACATCATCCAACATTAGTTGGACTGCAGGTCTATGTATTTCTGCATATCTGTAGGATGACTTCAATGTGGCCGGAAGAGGGTGGACAAACACTAGAGGTCTAGAAAAGTTACTCTGGAATGAGGGGAGCAGAGATGTGAAAATAAACCTTGGATAGAACAGTAGGAAAAAATGATGTATAATGAGAAAAATTAAGAAGAGGCCACACACACAAAAGTGGGAAGCTAGTTTAGTGATTCCTCTGAGTAGAAGACCAGAAAAATGTTCAATATTCAAAAGGCTGAGGACATAAATTTTAATCTAGAAAAAATGATCCTAGATTCCAGATCAAAGGAAACTCCCCTTCTTAAAAAAAAAAAGTGGAAAGGAGGGAGAGATCATGAGAGAGAAGAATGAAGAGATGGATGGTGAAACCAAGCCAAAAAAAAAAAGGCTAAAACTAATGAGGAGGGATTGAGAATTCTGTAGGGCAGGGTTAAAGCAATGAGTTTAGGTACTGTACTAGAAAATCAGATGAGACATAGAAATTTGATTAATCAATTAAAAAAGGATAGTGGATACTTACTATGCACTTGTCATTGTACCGGTTTCTTTTTCTATTATATTTTATGTAATCCTCAAATAACTACTGAAATAAAAATTATCTCCATTTTTCAGATTTCAAAACCATGGCTCATATACATCATATTCAAGTTCACACAGATAACAAGAAATTGAGAAAGAATTCTAACTATTCTCAAAACCTAGCTCTTTCCACTATACCTAATGAATACAGCATGCATCAGACAGGTTCAAATAACTATGTATGAGTGTATATATGTATAATAGTTACTGCTATATAGTTTGTTACCCCCTGAGATTTTATGACACTAGAGTATATTAATTTTGCAATAAATAAGGCAACTGAAATCCTATAGAGGAGACAAGTCAAATTGTGATACTAGAATATATTAATTTTGGAACAAATAAGGGCAACTGAAATCCTACAGAGGAGACAAGTCAAATTACATTGTTAGAAGACATATTTCCCCTTTTCTGAGGTTGCGACAACTGACAAAATACATACTTGGACTTGGACTCCTTTCACCTCCCCTCAACTCCCATAGCTCTCAATTATCTAATTCTAGCAACTAGTTTTACTTAGTCACCTCTTTCAGATATGCCCTTACTTCCTACCCCAACCCAATGCAGATTCAAAATAGAGGGAGAAGGCGAAGCAACTTGGTGGTTTGATGGTTAATGTCACTCAGTTCACATCACATTGCATTACTCAGACCCAAACCATTGAAGGAGCTTCTCAGCTTTATTCCTCTTAGGCAGGTCTGTCAGTAACTTGTGCTCCTTCTAACTTCAATAGCTCTTTAATTGGTTTCCTGCCTTCTTCATCCCCTCACCACCTTGTTACTTTGCAGGGACTGGATTGCTTAACACTAAATGCTACACTCTTCAACACTGAGTCACTGGTACCAGTCACATCTTCCAGGTGCTGACCACCACTAACACTTCCTCTGATTCTATTATTAATAATAAAACCAATGAGGTTTATAAAGCACTGTTATATTCTTTCTTTTATGCAATCCTTACAATATTGTATGTTTGGGTACATGTATTTCTTCTTTTTTAAAACTGTTGTCAGTTGTTATATCTGAAACCTCACACTTTATTAACTTAGCTAACTCACTAAGCCTAATCGGATATGTAAAAGAAAAAAAATAATGGTCAAGGTTAAAAAATAAAGTCTGGACTCTAAAGAATCTTCATTTGCAATGCAGCGTGTTGAGTTCCACAGAAATGACTTGTTTATTCGAGAAGATTCTTTCCCCAAATGAAGAAAAACCCTATGTGATTATTTGGCAAAGAAATAGGTCTTACATACAGAATCTTCTGGTTCAAGTATTTCTTTTATTATTATTATTATTATAAAGATGTGAGGTACAATTTAGGGTTAGGTATACAAACATTGATTATGCAGGTATCCTTGCTGATGAGGTATGCCCCTCCCTCCCCTGGCAGTTTCCCTCAATTGCCAATCCCACCCCCCATTGCCCTGAAAGTTTCCCACTACTGCCAATCC